>JAVYIG010013330.1:0-47994 GCA_035222895.1 Strongylocentrotus droebachiensis
CTTGACTGCTATTATGTAAAATGTGTAGAACAGGTGAATATGCATGTGACACCTGTTCTACACATTTTTACATAGCAGTGAAGGGATGTTCCTTTGTCTACCTAAGGAACTGTATATTTTGTCCGCTTTCATTGTCTGTCATATTCATAGTGTCTTGTACTGTCATTATGCATTGCTCCATCTTGTTCTTGTAGTAGGCCTATCCTATCATCATCATCATCAAATGCATCATCTGCTGCAGGATTATGCACTTCACCAACAGCAACACCCAAATCAGCATCAACTAGACCCTCCATACCCTGTACAACTTCAGGTTCAGGTTCTTCTTGTGGATGTTGGTTTAATAAATGTTTCCTGTAAGAGTTGAAAGTGGTAAAATGACGAAGGACATCCACCTTGACCACATACCAAATGTAGATGGGGCATGTCAAACAACGCATGAGTTAGCACTTGCACAAGGGCTATTCTGCTAGCACCCAAAAGAGAGCAAAACTTGGCACTTTAAGTGCACAACAGTCAGCTCCTTTGGGTGCTAGCAAAGTAGCCCGGGTGCAAGTGCTAACTCAGCACTTCGAGTGCAGTCACTATGCGAGCTCCTAAAAAGTGCTAAAATTGAATCTTTAAGTGCTAAATTTAGCACAACAGTCAGCTCCTTTGGGTGCTAGCAAAGTAGCCCGGGTGCAAGTGCTAACTCAGCACTTCGAGTGCAGTCACTATGCGAGCTCCTAAAAAGTGCTAAAATTGAATCTTTAAGTGCTAAATTTAGCACTTTTTGTTTTGAGTGTAGGACTTGTATGTGATAGAAGTAATTGTGAGGCAAAAGAAGCTGTGAAGGTGGAAGGACAGCGAGGATATCGTACATGTTCAAGAATGTCTGGTTTCTGTTCATAATAGATATGAAAACAAAATTATACTAATTGTATGACAGCTAGCATTCAATTCAATGTTAAGATGCAATCAAATTTATAAAATTGACTTAATCCCTGGGAAAATCACAAATAATGGGAACACTGGATGTATAATTGGGTGTATAGGATCATGCTACTTGTATAACGTCAACGTATGACCCCCGCCCATGATAATGATTATACGACTGAGAGTACGTCAACCATGATCACTGCTGTTAGTGAGACAGCCCCACATCCATTGCTGCTTCAATTTACTTACCACAATATGTAATTTCTTTCATAGCAGGTAATAAGCCGGCAAGTGGTTGTGTCTAAGGGTTGAATAACAGCTTCAATTGAGGCGAAGTGTCCCCAGTGCTGTCAGCTGCACCAGAATCAGGCACGGTGTTGACTTGTGACAGAGGTAGTTGTGAGGCAAAAGAAGCTGCAAAGGTGGATGGATAGCGAGGATCTCCTACATCTTCAAGCATGTTTGGTTTCTGTTCGTAATAGATGCAATATGAAAATAAAATTACACCAATGCTAAAACGGCATTTACTCAAATGGTGCTAGCTAATTTATAAAATTGACTTAAATAATATTTGGAAAAATCACAAATGATGGGAAACACGAGCAGAATTGGATGTATAGGATCATGCTACCTGTATGGCATTAAAGTATCACCCCGCCCCATGCTAAAACAACATTCACTCAAATGTGATGATGCAAGGAAATTTACAAAATTGACTTAGCTTGTCTCTTTTTTTTTCCATTTCCAAAAAAAAAATAAAGTACATGGGATTGCATTGTACATAGTAAAACAATGAAACAGTGTACAACAGGCATATAAAACAGGTTGGTCATGGAGGGGACTGCTGAAAAGCTGGGCTTGTAGATTGCAGCCCCCTATAACTTATAGTTGCAAAAATAGTATATCAATAATAAAGGAATGCACAAATACATAAACCAATTAAACATAACATAGAAGGAGTGAAAGGGACAGGAAAAGAAGGGAGACAACGAGAGAGGGCAGGGCTCTTACCCAGGCGCGGATCCACGGGAGGGGCCCGATGGGCCCCCCCCCTGGCTTTTTTTTTTTTTAATAAAAAATAAAACAAAAAAGAAGTTTTCTGGGGCAATTACAAAAAAATGAATTATGCATACTACCCCCCCCCCCCCCCCACTGAGCGAGATATTGGTCGGCACTATTTTCACATTTTCGAGGTCAAATACGAGAAAAAAATTATGATCACTACCCCCCCCCCCCCCCCCCCCTCCCCCCATTGAGCGAGATATTGGTCGGCGCGATTTTCACATTTTAGGCCCCCCCTATTGGCAAATCCTGGATCCGCCCCTGATATACCTATAACACACACAACACGGGCCGACTGGAATACGGATGGCCAGTACAAAATGAATCAAAATATCAAAATGTATTCTATTGAGTTAAATAAATTTAAAGAGGGAGAGCTAACGCTTGATAATTACGCAAAAAAAGATTTTTTTCAATTTGAATTTAAAAGAATTTAAACTGGGGGCATTCTTGATGCTAACATCAAGAATGGTCCATAGCTTCGGGCCTGCGTAAGTGAATATGGATTTAGCAAGTACAGTTCTAGTTAATGGCAGATGAAATTCGTCAGATTGGCGCGTAGGGTATTTGTGTATAGTTTTATTTTTGATGAATATTAAATTGAAGGCTGAGGGTATAGCGTATTATTATTTAACTGGTACATAAACTGACTGAGGCTATAACAATATAAATCATTTATTTTCAACACATTATTTTCAACAAATAAAACGTCAGTATGACATCTCCAGGAAGTGTTACAAATAACACGCATAGCTTTTTTTTGTAGAAGTAGTATTCTATGAAGATAAGAATCGTATGTATTACCCCAAACAATAATACCATAATTTAAGTAGGGCAAAATTAATGTCAAGTAAAACATTAGTAGGGAGGAGGTTGGCAGAAAAAACTTAAACCTTATTTACAATCCCTATATTGCGAGAGATTGTTCGGCAAATGCTATCAATATGACATTTCCATGACAGTTTATCGTCTATTATCAGACCTAAAAATTTCATTGAAGTGACGGCTTCTATGTCAGTAAATTACATGTATGACCCCCGCCCCTGATGACTTATACGACTGAGAGGTCAACTGTGACCACTGCTGCAGGTGAGACAGCCCGACATTCCTATTGCTACTTCTATGCTCTTACTTACCACAATATGTAATTTCTTTCATAGCAGGTAACAGGCTTGCGTCTAAGGGTTGAATAACATCTTCAAGCATGTTTGGTTTTCTGTTTGTATTAAAAAGATGCAATATGAAAATAAAATTAAAATATTGCTAAAACGGCATTCGATCACTCCAATTTGAAGATGCAAGCGAATTTATAAAATTGACTTTAATAAATAATGTTTGGAAAAATCACAAATGATAGGAACCATTGGATGCAGAATTGGGTGTACAAGATCACCCTACTTGTATGGTGCAAAGTATAACCCCCTGCCCCCCGCCCCCCCCCCCCCCCCCCTTATGGCTTATATTCATGACTGAGAGGTCAAACTTGATCACTGCTGTCAATGAGAGGCTTGTATCAGTGTAAGGGTTGAATAACAGCTTCAATTGAGGCTTGAGGGGGGGGGGGTAATAGTCTATAGAACCCTATAACATTCACTCTAATGTGAAGATGCAAGCAAATTTATAACACCACTGGGGAAATCGCAAATGATGGGAACTACATGCACGTACTACACCGATGCAGAAATTAGGTGCATAGGATCATTACCCCCCTCCCTCCAACTATAAATAGCTTTCCCTGAATTGTTCAAGACAGTGCTTATTGTGTACTACTGTATATGCCCTTTGCTTGTTCGTATACTATTGTTAGATTACAACAGTAATTACCAAAACAATGACATTTTTTTCTTCAAAAATGGTGTTGGGCCAGTGCAGACCTCCCAACATTTGAATTTCAAAATTCCTAAAAATTTACGCGGCTCAGCAACGTCGCGCCATATCTGGCTTTTTGAGAAATATGCATCATGCAGCTACCCAACACACAGCTTGATGTTGGGCACATTTACATGTGATTAAAGGATTGTTTCAAGAAGTTTTAAATTTGATTTTTAAAACAATCCAGGGGAACCTGGATAAAAAGAAGAAAAAACAATGAAATGAGTTAAGAAATGCAATTCAGATTTTAAAAAACACTGTATAGATTCTAATACAATCATATTAATTAATCAATCCATGACTTTAAAAATCAAAGAGCAGTACAAAACTACAAACAGTTTGAGGTGGTAGAACTCGTACAATTCATCCAATAATGAAAACGCGGCCAGGCCAGGCCAGGCACGCGATGGCCCGGCCCCGCCGGGTATATAGGCAGGGCTTCACTCCAGTCACCGCTGGAATGAAGGCAGAGGGACGAAATAAGTTGTAACAACACAAAATACAAATCATAAATTACTTACAAGTATTGTTATTGTCGTTTTAGAGCATTGTCAGGACCAATGACTGCCTTTTATCACGAAAATGACCTCGCGATTCATTGAATCTCGGTCGTGCGAGGACTGCAATCGCACACCGTGCATTAACGTGCATGTACTGTGCTGTGCATATACATTGTAATGCATTGTGTAGATAGCAATTTTCACTTCCGCATTACTGCCCTCTATCGTTGAAGACATGTTGGCGGAAAATAAAAGACAAAAGCGGAAAATCGGAAAAAAGAAAAATAAAGCGGAAATTTTCAGCCAAAAGCGGAAAGGTTGGGAGGTCTGCCAGTGTATGATCCTAAGAAACAATTTTACAAAAAAAAAATTACATTGATAACTCATTTCGATGAAAACATATCAAATCTCTTTGATTAAAATATAATGAAATTATAACATAAAGAACAATTAATATATTCCATCTAAAAAATATTCAGTGAAAAATCCTGGTTATTATGTGTTGATGGCCATGCAAGAACATGCTGCCTGCTCCAAAATGCATCATAATTCTATTTTGCCATTTAATCACATATGATTTGAACAAAAGTTCAAATCATATGTGATGTGTATTTTTAACAATGAGTTATTCCTATTATTCTCTATCTTTATGAAAAAGAAAAAAATTATAATTGCAAATTACAATGGATGTGGCCATTTTACTTGTCCTTGCATGGCCCTTGCTTGACTTCCTGCAGGGTACTTTGTGCCAAGTTATTTCTCTAAGAGTGGAATTGATGTGAGGAATATTGCCATTTTCAGTAGGGGGCACTGGTCGAGAATGAAGATTGTCCGCATAAACAAAAATATCCTGGTAAACGCGGACAAGTCTCAACCTAAAAAAATAAGGATTGTCTGCAATTTTTTTCACGGACGTTTTTTCTTCTTCGGTGCTCTGCAGGTACAGGGTTCCTGATCCGCGTGCTGGCAATTAATGCGAAAAACGGATTCCGCGTACTAAAATACCTCCAGTTCACCGTCTATACTTTCCATGGGTTGTCCGTCTTCCCTAGGATTTATTGTTCATAACGTGAAAGTTTCTGCGTAAGTGTAAAATGCATTATGGAGCATCATCGGGAATCCGGATCCTTCACGAAATATGCGGATGATCCTTATTTTTCTGGATGCGAATGGTCTGCGTTTACGAGGGTATTGTCGTTTATGCGGACGATGCTTATTCTCGTACTAGCACCCCTACTGATTTTGTGAATAAACCATTTTTTTTTTTCGTGTAGGCCTATATAATCTACAGACATAACATGTGCAAGCATTGCGCACAATGCACCGTTAGGCTTTACTGTGCAGAGTCCTTGAATGAGTGGTGGAATATTTCACAAGCATGCCAAGAATGTGTAGACAATATAGTCATTTTGACTTTATAATAATTATTTTAAATGAAATACCTACATAGTACATTGGCTATAGCGCCAAACATGCCAAATGAGGAGAGTGGGCAGCACAAATAGCCGCAGTATCATCAAGGTTTGCCCAAAATTTTTTGAATTTTCTGTTGATCTAGACAGAGTCTATCATAAAGTCTATCGATGCGCAAACGCTAGTGAAACAAAGTGCAATGGAATAAAATCAAGGGGCAGTTTCTTCAGTTTTTCAACGCGATTTTGAGCTGTGAGTGTGAATCATGAAATTGAATAAGAGAACTGATTTTTTAAGGTTATTTAAACTGCAGTATGATTTTGAAGCATCATAATGATTCATATTCAATATTCAATTGAACAGGCAATAAGGACAATTTTCTCCTATTTATAATTTAGTAGGCCTAGATCTAGATCTAGGCTACCGGTATTTGTTTTGTAGACCTAGATCTACATGCATGTGTGGAAAAGTAATTTGTTAGCTTAACTTAGTAAAATCCAATGAGTTTCCCCGGCCCCCCCACTCAGTGTTATTTAGGGTACGCGTATGCTCGATCCCTCTTTTTGAAAACACCCCCTATCTGAGGACTGCCAACATTCCCGAACCCCCCTTTCGCGGGCTTTTAGCGGGCTTTTCCTGCCTTGGAGATCCCCCTAAATACTGAAAAATGCTCAATGTACCCCCCTAAATTCAGAATAATTTCTCATGAATCCAAAGAGATGAGAGAAAAAAAGAAAAACACCCCCTATTTAAAGAAATCTCCGGGTGAAAAGTCAAATACACCCCTTGTTTTACAATTCTCGGGCCGGACTTTGTCGCACGAAAAGTACCCCTTTACCGGACATTTTGGTAACACGCATGCGGTCATTCCGACCCCGGAGTGGGGGGGCCGGGTGAGTTTCATGAGGTTCATACCGGTTAATTAATGGCTAGACCTTATGCATTGAAATTATAGGAGTGTGAAGTGGAATTTGGTATGCTCAAGTTGGATGAATTTTGATTGTACAACACTTTTTCGTAGAAAAATTGCCAACACACACACACAAATAACGATGGAATCACACACAGAGAAGTTTATATTTGGGACTATTAATGAAATACAAAGGCAAATGGTTTTCAAACAATATCAGACTAGATCTAACTTTAGTCCTTATCGATTATTCCTTTTAAGATGAATATCTATAGACATATTTAAAACTTACGGTATACATTGTAGATATTTTTGGAGTGAAGACAAGGAACCACCAGCAGCATAGGCAAGGCTAAAAGCTGCGCCGACCAGCTGAAACTGTAGCTGATGCTAGCTGCAGGTACGGTATCTAGCTAGGCGCTCTGCCGGGTCTAGCGGCGGCGCCGGCGGTCGACGCCAGTCCTGGGCGTACTGCAGAGAGCTAGCCCTGCCGGATCGCGTCGAGCTAGCTAGCCCTGCCAGGGCCGGACCCATGGGGAGCGTGCATGGGGTGCGCATGCCCCCTTTTTCTTCCGAAAAAACAGGGAAAAGCCCAGAATTTTCAAATAAATGTTCAGTTTACGCATTCAGAAATGCCTCAGAATGTACCATAAAGCATCTTATAGTTCAATTTTTTTTTCCGGGGCCCTTTGGCCCCGGACCCCATGCCGATATAACACTTCATGCCCCTCCTTTAAAAAAAAACTCTTGGATCCGCCGCTACAGCCGGTCGAGCATATGCAGGATGTATATCGCATAGGCTGCCTAATGATACGCACGCGTATTCCGCACAAGCCTTCCCAGTAAGTTACTGTTACAGAATATAATCCAAAGGCGGTGATATACAGTAGCTAAGTAGCGCGCGCGCGCTGGGTGACTAGTTTTGTCAGTATCTTACTGGGTCATCAGTATAATCCAGGAGACAATATAGTTCCAGTACTTTACTATTGCAACTATGTCACCTGGATTACAGAATATATATTCTGCTCTGATATATACTGAGCGACTTTGGGTCACCTGCTTCGATACCTTACTGGCTCGATTATTGGTATCAGGTGGAATGTAAGACCCCGAGAGGGCGTCTTTCTAACGATAACCTGCAGGCATTTCCCGTATATTGACTTTCTTTTCATTCGAGTGGGGGCTAGGGGTTCCAGGGGTGGTTGTTCAACGAGAACATTATATGACCCTCATTCTTGTCAATGACGAAGACTTGCCCGAAGATATTTATGCATATACTTTACATGAATGTGCTTGCGAATGTTTTGTATACAATAGGCCAAATTATACCGAAAGGTCTTTCTATTGATTTCAGAAAGACCCTTTTGGTGGGAAACTTCAATGTATCTACACACATAATTTAGCTCAGATCAAACTTACTGTCTGCATTTGGCGACGTACTCTAGATTTATATTCTGAATCTTTCTTTAATTGAATGAGAAGAACCATAGTGCGCGCATTATTCAAAAAGTATTTTCGTTTCATGTTATATTTATAGCTTTTAATTTACAATTAATATGTTCTACTAACATTATCCAGGTGTTTTGCAAAGAAACATGTAATTATGTGACCTGATAAAATGGACCCTGGGAGCGAGTATAATCATTATAATTGTATTCGTTGAAACGCTCCTTTACACACAGATATCTCGAAGCAGTTCACGTTCACAAAATACCCATTTCCCCCCAAAGCTACTGTAATCTCAACACTTCATTCATTCATAATTATACGAACTCATGACCTTTCTTCCTAATAGAGAATATCCTAAACATATTCCGTGAGCCCGCCCCGGAGAACCAAATCTCCATCCCCGCATCTTTATGATATTACGTGTTCTCATCAGCTCTAAGTAGACGTTCGCCCTTATCAAATTAATGAAGCTCTATTGAATGAGAAAAAAACCGCAGTTGAAAGTTCAGGAAAATTACAGACTTCTTTTTCCAGCTCAGATACATACAAGATAAACTACATTGTATGTACATCCATTATTTTATACATCGCGACGTACATGTATACTGCAAACGAAAATATTTTATATGCTGCGATTTGTCGTGGTGATTGGGCGAAGCAATTCGGCAGACAACGGGGATCTCACCATTTATCTCAATATACCAAGTGGTTTAAAAAATATAAAATAAACCTTTATTAGCCGGTATGAATTCAGCCTAACTACTATGATAATGTAAAGACTGGTTATTTTGTTTTGTTTTATAATATCACAACAATGTCTGATTTCCTGTGTTGTGCGCAGATATAAGAGCCTGTTCTCAACTCTGTTCAAAGTAATTATACACTCTAAAAATAGAGTGCAAAATTTTGCTGTGCAAAATCGCTGTTTAAAAAAGTGGGGTAAAGTATTACCCAACCTTGTGCCAAACACCAAGTCCCTTCGAAATTTCATTACACTTGCCATAGTGTCATATTAACATTCGACTGTGCGCATTTCCGGGGTAAGAAAGTAACGATGCAGATTAATATTTGAACCACGCGTTGGGTAAACACAAGTTTTGACACCTAAACGTTGGTATTATGACACAACTGATGTTAAAAACTATGATTGAAGCGCTAGCGTGGTCGGTCGTTCCGAATCAGCTGTTCATCGAATTAATCGCGTTCAAGATCGACATAGGATGGACGACTTTGTTCGAAATAGACTACGATCATGCACTTGTGTCTTTCCGCAGCATTTATTTGCATGAATGCGTGTAAATCTTCTCAATATGGACATGAAATTCCTCATAATTCTGGACAACACATTATTCGTATGGAGAATGTCATCCGCGATGCAGTCACCTACTGCGAGCACGCCAAGCGAAAGACTGTATAGCCAAGAGAGAGAGAGGGGTCTGCTACTTATACACTACACTACATATAGCATGTACTTTTCCGGCCAACTCCTCGGACAAATTTTCTTTTTTACCAAAATCTGTGTAAAAATAAAAAAATCATACAATAAGGTTGGGTTAAAATTTTACTCAACTTTTGGGTAAAAAATTACACAAGAACAAAGTAAACGAGTACCCAGGATGGGTTGGGTAAAAAATTACCCAATGTTGTGTCAAAAAGGGAACATGGTTGTCGTTGGGTAATATTTTACCTTTTACATTGGGTCAAATATATTGCACATGAGTTGGGTAAAACATTAAACATTTGCTGGGTAAATTTTTACCCAACCACCCCTGTGTCAAATTTTACCCAACAAACATGCATGTTCCCTTTTTACCCTCGTAAAGTGTAAAATTTTACCCAATATTGGGTATCTTTTTTTTAGAGTGTATAGATCATCAACGCTTATAGGTACATGATTTATGACTGATTGTACCGGGTGTGTCGACCTACATTAAGAAAATTGCTCTCCTTTCCCTTCACATGTTCATTTATTAATACCCCTTTCATTTCTTTAGTCTTTGCCTCTCGAAATCCAATTTGATTATCCCTTCATGCAGTAGTATTTCGATCTTGACCTCCATCCACGGTCCTGCTTACACGATCGCAAAAACCTTAACCTGATTCGCCTCTCATTTCTCTGACGCTTTGGACACTTGATCCGAGATCAAGGGCAACGGGGGTGGATGGACGGAGAGAGAGAAAGTGGGAGGGAGGGAGAGAGAGAGAAAGTGGGAGAGGGGGAGAGAGAAGGAGAGAGAAGGAGAGAGAAGCAAGGGGAAATAGCGAGAGAGATATGGGGAGGGGAGATAGATAGAGAGATAGAGAGGGGGAGGGGAGATAGAAAGATAGAGAGGGTGGATTAGGGGGAGTATCTGGGCGTATGTGTGTGTGAGTGTGTGTAAGGGATAAAGTAGAGAGAGTGAAACAGCGGACTTTGAGGTAGGTTTGGATGAAGATGAGAGAAAGAGAAGAAAAGACAGAAAAAGAAAGAGAGAGAGATAGAGAGAGAGGGGGCTGAAACGGAGAGAGATGGGGAAGTTAATATTTTGTTTTGGAAGGAATCAGGGTGTGTGCGCCCCTACGCACCCCCTGGATCCGCCCCTGGGTGAGGAGGGGGGTGGGGTGGGGGAAGTAGGGGAAGACAGATACAGACACATACATGACAGAGGCACTGATACATGAGAGGCAAGTTGGCATCGTTAGGGTGGTGTAAAGAGATTTGAATCAAAATAAATTTGAATTATGCACATTATTTCGATTATTAGGTGGTCTGTTATCAACAGACCACCTATTGTTTTCGTCAGAATTTTCTTTCTTTATTATTTTTATTTATTATTTATTATTCTTTATTTTTATTTATTGTTCCCACTTTTTTGTGAACAGGATAACTCAAGATCGGTTTAATCAATTTCGTTCAATTTTGGCACCGTCATAGGTCATTGTCATGAGACATCAGTGTAACATTTTCAAGGTCATCAAGTCTTCATGACGTCATCCAGGCGCCATTTTGTGTTTTTTTTGGTACTTTCAACTCATGATCATATCTTCATAACGGAAAGGCATTTCTTATTCATATTTATCATGATTTAGGTCAATATCCGTCCGGTCAATTTCCGGTCAAAAAACGCGCGCGCATGCGTACGTCCGCGCGTGAGCGCGCGCGCAAAAAATAAAAATGCTCAAAATCGTCCCAAATTCATTTTGCATACGTTTCAGGCCATTCTAAGCATTTTGCAAAAAAACGCGCGCACGCACATGCGCGCGCGTTTTCGTGCGTACTGGTATTTTTCAACATAGAATCGCCAAATTTTCTCTGTCATCATATTTGGCACATTTTTCCAAGCATTTTGATACCGTTTTCACCTTTTCCTGCCCATTAATAACGGAATGAGCGTCCGTTTAAGATAATTTCCGTGCGCGCGAGCTCTTGTAATACATAGCATACATGGGCAAAAACATGCCTATACAAAATCCATTGTAGCGTTTAAGGATGCAAGGTGATCCCAATTTTGTTTTCATATTTTGATAGAGTATGAATTGGAGATATGATTTCATGTCTCATTTGACCCTCAATTAACTCATGACGTCATCATAATGGCCTCCGAACTCAAAATTTCAATTTGCATATTATGACGTCAGCATATTTCTGGAAAATTGACTATATCTCTGTAAATATTGATCGATTTTCTTCCAAATTTTGATATGATCTACCTGAGACAATTCTCTACAAAGGCAGTCAACACAATATTTCATTTTGACAAAGGTATCATGGCGTATTTTTGCGATTAAAGGTGGCATGTCAATTTTTCACATTCTGCGTGTATTCTCTATGGGACATGACTTTTTCTCAAAACTGGATTCTACATCCTGTCTTTTGCGAGCAATATCTCCGTCGTTTTAGCTGTGTTTTCGCTGAGCTTTGAGTATGATGTAGCTGAGAGAATAAGCTATCACTAGTGTGCCATTTATTTTTCGATCAGATGCCGGGATCATGCTCATATTTCACTTACAAAGTGGGATTTGTGAATTCTATTTTCCGTTTACGTGTAATCTCTATGGAAAATGTTTTGGCATATCGGTAACGCACTTGACTTCCGACCTCGAGGTCCCTGGTTCGAGTCCGGGAGTCTCCAACAATTTTTTTTCTTCACTTTTTTTTTCTTTTTTGACTTTTCAATGATCATAAAATTGAAAACAGACCACCTAATTCGTCCCCATGACGAATTAAATTTCTAGTTATCTTTTGATATTCCAAAACATGTTGAAACTTGAAACGAAAGAGTTTATAATTGTAGTGATGGCATTCACCTTACTTCCGGTAGATAGTAAATTAGATACAAGTAGACATCAACACTGTTATTTGAATAATCCTGAAATTGACTTTATTCATGAAAGCTTTATTATTCATGAAAGCATTATCTTTCTTGAATCATGGTAATATTAAGAAAGATTACTAAACAAGCCATATATCAACTTATTAGAGGAGATATGAGATCTGGAAACATAATCCTATTCTTTGATCTCTCATAATGCTTCGTTTACATTATGTTCCCGGCGGCCATGGCAATCAGGTCAACAAAAATTGTCACGGTGCGGATGAGAAACCTACATGTATTAGGCCGTAGTAAAACGGGGTGAACGCAACAAAACGTGACAGTACGTGATAAAAAAAAAACTTTGCAAGACCTAACAAAGCTTTAATACAGAGGGGAAAATGGCCAAAATCACACGGCGCACTGAAATGTAGCATTACAGAGTATGAATGAGGGCGGCATAATCCCGTTAATTGACCGTCAATGGCCATAGATGGCGCACCGTCACAGAAGGCAGTAGAGTACCTATATATAGAGAGTAGCGACATAGGGGGACCGGAATTTGATGGTCACGTGACTCCTGGCGCCATTTTGTTTCGAGCTCCGCAGCGCAGCGCAGCGCTATCATTCTTATATTCCATGGGCCAGACCAGATATTGGTACCACCAGAGGTGGCAAAACCTTTGTACTTTTTTTTTTGTTTGTTGGGCATATATACGTGTAAAAAGTTATGATAGCATTTCCGAATGTACAGCTTAGTCATATAATCAGCAGTTTCCATGGCAACACTAGACTAAAAACCGGTATTAATCAAAGAAACAGTTTAAAGTCATTTAAACATTATAAAAACACTTTTGAATGAGTAAAAATGTACAGTTTAGAATACCTCACCATAAAGGAAAGCAATGAAATGCAATTTACATCACCATTTATAACGGTTGCCATAGTAACGACCCCAGAATGGCCTAAAATCAAGGATTTTGGAGTAATTTCAGTAATATATTACACAATATACTCATTCAAGACAAGTTAAAGTCCCCTTTCCAAAATAATGACACAACTATATGACTAATACATCATATAAGCCAATAATATGCTATATAGTACATTCCCATTGTTACCATGGCAACATGAATAATATTATAGTTAACAAGATGCCCTGTATGGTACTATAAAGCCATATTTTGGCTATATTTTGGCATTGGAGAGCTGTTGAAAGTTCATTTTGGTGTCTATACCCAGGTTTTAAGGCCCACAGAATAAAAGTTTAGAATACCTCACCATGAAGAAAAGTAATGAAATGCAAATGACATTACCATTTATAACGGTTGCCATAGTAACGACCCCAGAATAGCCTAAAATCAAGGATTTTGGAGTAATTTCATTAATATATTACACAATATACTCATTCAAGACAAGTTAAAGTCCCCTTTCCAAATTATTGAAAAACTATATGACTACTCTATCATATCAGCCAAGAATATATATAGTATATTCCCATTGTTACCATGGCAACATGAATTAGAGTTAACAAGATGCCCTGTACGGTACTATATGCCATATTTTGGCTATATCTTGGGATTGGAGAGGTGTTGGAAGTTCATTTTGGTGTCTATACCCAGGTTTTCAGGCACAGGGAACACAGCTAAAGCATTATTTTGGACATTAACATAGGACATCACTGCTATTTTTCATACATTTGCATAAAATCAGAGCAAAATGACCATAAAAGTATTCTGCCACTGCATATTACAAGCTGTTTCTTAGGGTTTAGAAAGATATAACATTGTCATGACTACATTAGATGCTAGAAAACTTCATTTGATTGTATGCAATGTTGGAACCAGCACAGATTCATCACATTAATGACCATTTGTTTGTTATTGTATAAAAACTGTGAAGTCCCTATAGGATGTATATCTCTTGGCATATGCACACTGTGGTCACCCATTGAGAAGATGTTTCAAGATGCTGGACTGAGGGACCTATGTGTAGAGTCAAGGGTCACTGATATTGGCTCTGTACCTGGAGTGATTGAATGCTGCAAGTACAACCGTGCAGTAAAGTTGTTGTACGAGGCATAATTTATGCGACAGGCGTGGAAAGGCTTCCTACCCTGTCTAGAAACTAATCACACTGATGACCAGGTTCACCTGGAAGAAAGCCTTAGAGTCGTGAACAGCCTATGTGAAGATGTTTATCAAGCTGCTGGCTGTGAGATGATTGAGAACCAGTCCTTTGAGCCCATCTTCAAGCTGTTTGATGTCTACCTTGATTACCTGATACAGGAGAATGGGACCCTATCGGCCTTCTGGATGTATGTGGACATCGTCGAGGTTATGCTAGGTCTGGTTCGGGCATCTAGAGAGGGTGTCTGCATGGGTGCTGCACCTCGCTTTCATTCGTGCAATGATTCCCTGGTGCTTCGCCGACGACAAACTGAACTAAGCACGCTTTCTTCTCTACTATAGTTGTTATGTACAAATGTCCCGGCTGGCCAATTGATCACCCAAATGTGCATGAACAATTCATGCAGGGCCAGAGATTTTCTGTACAACTTGGTAGGACCTCTTTGGCAGAATCCCAGTCGACCAGAAAATTGAAGAAACCATCAACAAGGAAACACAGACCACTGGGGCGGGGGGACAAAAGGTTCAGCCTAAAACCAGGAGCTGACAGTAGGTACTACCTGACATCTGAGTACAGAAGGTCAGAAGCTCATATTATTTTGAGGGAGTTGAGAGACATGGTCAGCAAAAACAGTTTACAGCACTTCAATCATCCGGACCTGCAACTAAGCCGGATAAGAAAATATGAGACCGATGTTTGTTCATTTGTGGAACTAATCAAGAACAGCTGAGCCATGATGAAACAGAGTTGGTCAACTTGTCTACTGCATCCTGGCCCCACCAGATATTGCCAAAAACCTGCTGAAAGTTCACAAAGTTGGAAAAGAAGCATACCGAGAAGATCGTTTGGAAAAAGAGCAACCCATGGTAAACTTTCATGACAAGATGAAAAAAGAGAGCCTGAAGACCTTCCTCAACATCAATAAAAAGCAGGCTGGTTACAAAGCTAAAGGGAATCAGGTAATCGTGAAGGCAGGCCGAAACCTTTTTGGGCTACAACCTCTTTATAAAGAGCACTGTTAAAAGAAACTCTAATTATGAAAAGGTAATTTTGCTGGTCCTGCTTATTTGTATTCTATTCTTTTTTAGCCCTGATATAACAAGGTTTCGATATAAAGAGGTACAGTTAACTTTGCATTAGTCAAATCTGTTGGGATCACAAGAAATAGTTTTAATTACATGTATGCAAAATTTGACATAGGAAATGTAAATAACACATGTTTTGTATAGTTTGGTCAAAAAATTTGATTCTACTTAGAGAAAGTTTGACTTATGTGACTTCGAGTTATGCAAGGTTAACTGTAATTTCCTTGGTCCCAAGGAGTTTGTTATAATGAGGACCCACTGTACTGTACTTGGGCATAAACTGAAGTTCTTAGTTTCCAATTTCAAACTTGGCCAAATAGACTTGTTTCTGTTTGTTCATTTTGTGAAATAACCATTCCAATGATGGAAGATTTCCTTGAGCAAGTAGAGATTGACCCATTTTTTGCGCTGTTGCTTGCAAATTGCAGTAGGCCCATGTGTTTTGTTGCATAATTCATGATTATGTACATTTGCTTGTTTAAGCAAAGTTGAATTGTACATTTCAGATAAATAATGATACCCATCACATTCCAGTTTGTTATGTTTGGTAAAATTTTTAGTAATTGATGATCCTGACAGTCCCATTGTGTAATGTCTGAATTTCCAAATTTTTAAGTTGTTTTGTCATGTCAGGGATGTACATGTCAGGGATCTACGAGGCCGCCATCCATTTCCAGCCTAACCGCTCACGATGGTGGTCTCCTGCGTTCCAAATTACCTCTCTAATTTATTGAAAATATTTCATATTTCTTATGTTATTGTATGCTTCGTACATGTTTATCGAATTATATAATTGTACATGATTTTTCATTTAATTACTTTTGTAAACATTGTATTCATTGTATTTGTTATTGTTCGAAATTTTGTATTTTGACTTTGAATTTGTATATTTTTGAACGCAGAAATAAAATCAATCAAACAAACAAACATGTAGACATGAGTTTGGAGCTTGCCTGGAGAAAATCAAGTTGATGCAGGGCGAGCATATTTTTATATCGCTTTTTAAAAAAGGGCACAATGTATATCTATACTGGAATGGTATGGGAGAAGTTGTGCAGTATCTGCTGGAATTGAAGAAGATGTGCAATGGTATTCAGATTTTCTATTCTAAGTTTAAATTGAATCATCACTACGTGTAGAACTAAAGTACATGCATGTTTAGGTAAAGTTGTGACACTGGGCAAGGATAATATGACATGATTTTCATGGGGAAATACATATATCATTGTCTACATTGCTCCCCCTTTTTTTCTTACATATCTTAATACCATACGATACCCATTATGTATTGTTGAAAAGGATGTCTTTTCGAGAAGGAACATGTATATGTATTATGACATGAAATAAATTGGAAAAAAAAGCAACAAACAAATGAATTGCCCAATTTCAAAGTTACTTTGTGTGAAATTTATACTCGGAGCTCTGTGTGTGTGTGTGTGTGTGTGTGTCGAGGGGAGGGGGGGGGGGTGGTATACTTCTGTGTCTGGAATTGTGAGTAAACAGATGTATGAGAGGATATGTTTATAATGTGTGTAAAGGTATTGATGTGCATGGATTTTTTAAAACTTTTTTTCCCTCATTTTTATGAGCGAGTTGGGCATTGTCTATGGAAAGGGAGGGGGGATGGGTTGGATTGTTTTTGCCAGTGATGTCTTTATTTTATGATGTGGGTTATGGTTGCATGCTGATTAACTCCCCCCCCCCCCCCTCTCCCCCACCCACCCCTCTTATGAGCAGCAAACATTTTGGTTTGGGGGCTGCAAGGTTAGCTTGTTGTATATGGACATACAGCCCCCTCCCACTTTTCCATATACGGGGGGGGGGGGGTTGTTGAGATACAATACAAACAATAGCGCGAGTTACTTTCTGGCTCGCACAGTTGTGTTTGAAATGTGGCCGACACAATTATGCACTTCAAAGTTTATACATGCACTGCGCGCGCGCGCGCGCGGTAGACCGGGCGAGTGAAACAAAATGGCGTCAATGCGCAAGTTGTCGCTACTCTCTATATATAGGTACTCTAGAAGGCAGGGGTTTCATTGAACATGACAATCGTGTCCAATGTTTCATCTGCTTTTCACAATAATGAATAGGTATAACGTAATACTTACGATGGATAGTGGGAGAGAGCGAGAGAGAGAGAGAGAGAGGGGGATAAGAGAGAGAGAGAGAGAGAGAGGGGAAAGAGAGAGAGAGAATGAGAGAGAGAGAGAGAGAGAGAGAGAGAGGAAAGAAGAACAAACAAAACAAGAAAATAAGAAAAGTAAGCAAAGTAGCTAAAAGTTTCAAGTAAGAATGAATAGCCACATTGCCTGAAGCTAATTATTACCTCTTCGGTAAATGTCTATATCTGACTTTACCTGGCTCATTCTGTATTCTCTTTCTTCTCTTTTCGCTATTTTCTTGTATTATGTAAAGGACACAGGTGTTACCCTCAAAATTTTGATCACTTTGCTTCATGTAATTTTGGTTTTCGTCCCGGTAGGGCATCACCACTCTTTCAGTTATTGTTGTGATTCTCTGGACACCCCGCTTAATCGCTTCGTCGGAAATATATCATGAACCAATATAAAAGAAAGAAAAGAAATAAATGCTTCTTTTATTTTATTTGGAATGGATTTACGTACTATTGAACACTCCGTCATTGAGGTTTAAACGTAATGCATTTCAAAGCATCTTGGATCTAACTAAAATTATAGTAAAGTCATCGTAGATGGAGCCATATCCAGTTCAAGTCAAATACACATTGCATTTGCAGATTATGTCATCTACGGGAAGGTTTTTACAATATAGAACAGTTGCATGAAATTATTTTATGAAGGGACACACAGTAAATTGCATTTTCTTTATCAAATTTATTATCTATTCATATCCTTTTAATTAATCTACACATATTTTAAAATTACATGGAAGTTCCTTTTAAATCTTAATAGTGGATATAAATTGTCTAATTTCTAACATGCACATACGAATTTCGCTATTGAATGTTTTCCATAAAAACTTAGTTTGATTACATTTTGCCTCATTATTCATATTTCATAACCACATAATAGAACCGCATCCCTTTAGCAGAACATACACTGTGTACAAAAAAAAGACTCTTTCATGTGATGATCAGCTTTGTCGATCTACATACGACTCGAGCCCGAGCACCCCCCCCCCCTCCCTTCTCCTCTCCACCGCCATCACCACCATAATCGGATGTTTCCAAACCACATTGTTATTACACCGTTCTTCGTATAACCTGCATGGTAGACGCTCCACTTCCCATGGTCCCGAAGGGTCGTATGCCAACGATGTAACGCTCTCCTACACTCAGGTTGCGGATCCAGTAATTTGTCCGTCGAGGATTATAAATGATTACATTACGGCAGTGGCAGAAACCAGGGTCTCGAGCTAGCAAAAAGAGAGACATGAAAACATGAAAGAGAACATCAGACCAGGACGAGACAAAAGACAATATTAAAGAAGTGAATCAAGCGAGTGCAATAAATATTCCATGCATAAAATTGGGGAAGTACATGTAGGCTAATATCTATTCTTGCTTGTGGGTTTACCTGAATAGGGTGTGAAGCTGCGAAACATGGTACGACCATGTCTAATGTAACAATGATACTATGTGGCAACTTCTGTATGATCCTTAATGTTTTATCGACAATAATATATTTTTATTTCTTGACAATGAGTGGATCTTCCGTGTACGTGATCCACACACGGTATATGCGATATACAAAACAAATATCGAAATCATAATTATTGACTGCTTACTTTCCGGCGCTCAGTTAAAAATATAGCCTTTCGGTGATCTCGAGCCTCTATTTTGTCTCTACGGATTGCACCATGCCAAAATGATTTCGAGACTAGTTTTAATCTTTTTCCTTTCAAACAGTCTAAAATTGGATACGATTGACCCTTTTCTAAATTGACTTCGAATGGAATACTTTCACATAAGTGAACAATTTAAGGAAAGATCTGTCACCTTTGTAGCCCTTTGTACGGAACAGACTTCCTGTTACATTCCGATTGGTAAGTAGGGCGTAATAGGATAAACAGAAAGTTCAGATTGGAGAACGTAAATGAAATTCAGCAGTTGCACAAGATTATCATGTCGAACAAATCTTTACAGTGAATCCCTGATAAAAACAAAATAATCAGGATTAAGAGGATTTTGATTTTACTTTTTAGTGATTGTTTGAGTTACCTGATTTGATTTGGATTCGATAACCCTGGGGTTTTCCAGGCCAAGACGATGGTTTCTTCCATGTCAGCATGACGCCACTTTTTCTCTTTGGTCGGTTCTCGAACATTGTGACAGGCGTATCATCTGCAGGAGTGATATTCATGATGAAATGAGAGCATCACTTTTCTAGCCGAATAAAACGTAGCCTGAAATACAATGACTGAAAAGAAATATTTAACATGACCTAAAACTTAAAAAAAAAATGAAGGGACCAATTACACCATGTGCAATTTGTGTTTTAATACACATTCCGATATTTGCATTCGAACTTCATCGGATATACGACACATGCTCTGGTTGCGATTGCTCTGCGGTAATTTCTTATAGGCCTACTTACCGGATTCATAACTTCAACCTCGGACCCACGCTATTCCTAACCCTATTAAACCCTAACCTAAAACACAATTACAACCTGAAGACTAACCCTACTCTTTTCACGAAATAAAGCTCAGAGCAAAATGTCGCCGGAGAAAACGTTGGATTCCCATTTCGTCAAGCAATTTCAAAACCTATTTCTGATAATTGTCTGGCCGAAAATGGGTTTACAGACTTCAGTAATACATTACCTTTGAACATCATTACAATCTGCAAAAGCAGCGGGAAAGCAAGTGTTTAAATGAAGCAATTCTATTTTCTCTATTGTATGTTATGCTCTTGTTAAGGCCCGGTCACACAGCCTTTCGCGTCTGTATCGCGGGTAAAATTTCGCGATTTTTTTTTGCCCGCGGTTGCCCGTGGTGGAAAATGTGCAAAATTGGCTTACCCGCGGTTTACCCGTGGTATGCCCGCGGAACAGACGCCGGGGACTGTTCCGCGTCCTTATCGCGGGTGAAGCGCGGCGGTACCGCGGCCTACCACGCTTACACGCGATACACACGCTAATGCACGTGATAACAACGCGGTACAGACGCGGAACAAACGTGCTATGACCGTGCTCCACCCGCGATTACCCGCTAAAATATCGCGTCCAATTCCGCGTGTAACCACGTCTTAACCGCGGCCGTAGCACGTCCTAGCACGTTCGTTCCGCGTCTGTACCGCGTCTTTACCGCGTGTGTACCACGTGTACCACGTGTACCGCCCGCGATTACCCGCGGTCTAAATTTTTGGGCAGCCCAAAACTTTTTCGCGCGGCCAACCGCGTGTGAATTTCTTACCGCGTGTAACGACGGGTAAAGTACGGCTGTATCGCGTCTTTATCGCGACCTCAAAGCGTCCAACAGCGTCTGCTTCACGGGCAGAAATTTTTGGCCGTGATTCGGCCGCGATACGCCCGTGGAGGGCTGTGTGACCGGGCCTTTAGAAGGGAGCGATTGTGATAAAGTAATCATGATATTTAAAGAATTATAACTTACCTTGTTGTGACTCTCCGTTTGAATGTTGAATGTCGTTAACTGAAAATCCTACAGGGTAAGCATACGACATTTCATCGTCAGTCACGTGAACAGTGACGGAGTAGGTTGCATCAGGTGACTCGTGATGTAGCACGTGATTCCCACTGTCCACGGGCACACGGATGACGCAATCAACATCATCGGTGGCCCTCACTATGGATTTCGATCTTGGGAGTTCTTCGAGGTCCAACTTAAAGCTCTCGGTATTGGCACAGTCTGTCGTAATAAGCAGGTGAGCTTGGGCATTTCGGCTGCTACTGGTTATAGCAGGAACCGAGGATGATCCGGTGACACGATGACTATCCGGAGTTACAGCCGTAAGAGCCTGTCCATCTCCCTCGTAGTGTAGAACGTAGACCGGTTTATCGGATTCCACCACGTATATGTTATTTGGACGTGCTCTTTCGAGGGATGATTCCCCGCGGATCAGAGCCGACGCCACCTCGGATCCACCTCCTAATAGTCGAACCGTGGTCTGGTCGGATATTGCAAATATCTGATAAACGCTGTCCTCTGACGACGTGAATGACGTCACCACGTATCTTTGGCCCCATAGGGTTGTCGGTAGAAGTTGATGAGGTTGTCTGCAAAGAGTTGTACCCGGCATGTTCGGGTCGCAGTGATCCCCGACAATGACAGAAACAGGGTTATCAGAGACAATCTCGGTTCCTGTCAAGTCACCATCGCTCCGAAGAATAAGCGAGTCGAACCTCTCAAGGTAGTACCGGAACTCGTCGCCTTCGTTGTACCGCATCCCCTCGAGCTCCACACCGGAACTTGGTGTGATAGTTACCACTGCTCCATCTCCGGCAGCCGTGATGATCAGCTCGGTCGGGGATTCCTCGTTTCCAGGATCCACAACAAAGTAGTTCGTACCTAGCATCGATGTCGGCAAGGAGAGGAACGACGTCGGCATATTCGGCACCAAATGCTCCTGATGCATACGGACAGCGATCGGAGCATCGGATACCAAATGCAGCGCACTTGTCTGCATGCCAACCTGCTTCGCGGATAACCGGCAGTTCAGTTGGAGGGGTATGGTGCATCCTTCTCCTACAGAGAAGTGCAAGGAATTCTCTTGCCCTGGGACAGTCAGGTTGATGCTTGCCGATGAGTCCACACCGGATATGTAAACCTTAGGGTTCTCGTCATAGACCACATCGTCACCGTATGTAGCATAGAATGCAGGGATGACAAAGTCTGTACCGGCCGTGCTTGGGATGAAGGCCTGAATGTCTAGAAGAATGAATAATGAGACAATGAAAGATGCCGGTTAAAAAGATATAGAATCAATCCAAAATTGTTACATGATAAAAGGTTGAAGGTGGTTGGTAGCCGCATTAAGTTGTTTTTCTCATGAGCAACCGAACTTCGCTTATAATGAGAAAAAACTCGAAATAATATATTGAGGAAATACTACACTGTATAATTCGTCAACGCTTTTCTTTTCCATTATTTCAAACTTCATGAGGGATAGCTGGAATTTCTATAAAAAGACCAACATGTAATGTGTGTTTTAATTAAACATTAATATTATATAGGCCTATGATTGAAAAACCTGTTCCCGAAAAACATACATGCATATTAAAGATATTTAAATATGAAAAATGGTAGATAATAATAATACAAAAATACCAGTAAAATATTATTAATACGTTGTGAAAGGGGCCGACACCAATTATTGTTCGAATATGAACTTCCAGTTTCTCACATATTGAAATTTGTATACATAAAAATGCTATTTCGTCATTCGAATATATTACGAGAACTAGAAAATAGGATACCTTCACTATCTGAATTTGAGGTGTCTGTTGCAGGAATGTTGTTAATGATAAGGAAACACTGGAAATGGAGAGGCGTCAGCTACAGCCTCATATACTCACTCCCCTCCTTATATACATTTGACTAAAATCATGATGTAATTACAACAACAAAAATAATAATAAATAAATAAATAAATAAATATACAAACAAACATATAAACAAACATACAGACAAACAAACAAATAAAACATAACTTACCCAGGGCGAATCCTAAAACAAACAAATACAATAAAATCCGACCTTCCATTTTCAATTGAAACCGTCCTTGTTCTAGTCCAAGCATGGAATGAAAGTCTTTACTGCTACTTTCCAGAAAATGAACTATATTCAAACTAAACTTGGCTTTGCTTGTGTAACTTTGTGTGCCAACGCTGCTCGCTCTAATGAACAGTGCAAGGACCTAAACTTTTAAAGGTAAACAACACCGTCTTTTAAAGCGGCCTTAAAGAAAGCTCCGTGTATGAAATTGAAAAAACATGTATGTTGGTTATTGATGAAAAATCAGTACCAATCATGAGCATTCAATTTCCGTTGCTCGTGAAATTATTTGTGACACATAAATATTTGTTCGTGACTTTCGCATGTAGGCAAAAGGCGGCCCTACGTCAATTCCAAAACTCGAAACTATTTTTCTCCCAAAATGCTCGGTGCAACTTTAATTAACTCTGTGGCTCAAAAGGAAGCAGCGAAGTTTCTTCACCCTTTCGATCCTGTTTCCTTTACCTTGTAGTAGTGTCAGGGTCAGGCAGTAAAACAACAAAAAAAGAAAAACCATCCAAATAAATGTCATATAATTGGGATAAAAGAGGAAACGATTACACTCCCGACGGAAATTCTTATATAAGCCCGAATGAGGTTATATATCTTTGATTATAAAATATGTTATGTCACACAGTCCCTATACAACCGATGTGATTGATTCCAAGCAAGGGCGTTATTTATGAGGGAGAGGGGGGGGGGCTGCGCCCCCTTACAGTCCAGCGTTTTCAGCGATTGTCGGGTAATATAAAATAATGACTGCTCTTTTTACTCATTAGAAAATGTTTAGCTGATTATTTCTTATCAGCAGAAATTGTCCGATATTCCACCGCCATGACTTAGTGACAACCTTCATTTCAATCCGGAAATGTACGTAAGTTTGCGAAAAAGATTGGCCCTCCTCCAAAACTCTAGCTAAAATGTCATAATTTGTTTTAATTTTTTAAACAGCATACACGGAAAATGAAAATGATGACTAAAATGCGAACTGCTCACTATGAGTTCCTCAATCAATTTTTTTTTTAATGGGGATTGAAACAATGACACGAAATACTGACCTATTAATGATTCCCGTACCTCTTTAGGGGGGGGGGGGGTCACATCATACGTCTCAGATTTACTTCAGAATTAATGCGTGTCTTCGGCTACCCATTTGAGAAAATAGTACGTGAACTATGGTGTAATTGGAAAGAGGAAATACATTATTGAAGTGTGCCAATGCTCAGTCACAGAAGGTGTACTGAACCCACAATCAACGTGGTTTGAGTGTTCTAGTTCAAATGATAAATACGAAACAGGTGCGCAATACAGGTTGATGAAAGTTCATTGTTTTCTCACCAGCTCGCTGCTTGCTCTTTCGATTTGATATCTATTTGGCTTATGATTTGAAAAACAAGAAAAAAGAAAAACAAGTTTTCTTTACAACACTCAGCACTTTTCTATTTTGAACGGTAATATCGAACTTGTTAACAACATGATTAGTTTTCTGTTTCTGCTCATACTTGCTCTTTTGCTCTTTTGGTTTACAGACAAAATATATAACCTCAAACAATTATTCTTTAATTACTTCTTGTTTGGCCTTTTGCATGGGGTGAATATTTCTCATAAAATAAACAATTATGAGCGCATACTCAAAACGACATGTATCATGTGTACAGAACTTATTATTATATATGTGCCCAGGATAGTTATAGTTTTTTAAGATGGATAGCCTCAACGTCTGTTAGATCGATCGGAAGCAGGAAACTAACGGGAAATCATTTCCAGATTCTACATGTATAGGCAAATAAGAATCACAAGCATAAAATACATATATTCCGATTCCTGATCACGAAGAATACAACACACTCGAACCCAACACAATGGCGCCATCTATAGCTGTCTACGCTCATGGAAAGATTCTTTCTAAAAAATGTCATACCACCCTAACAGTTTTCATATGGATTTCAAGGACGGTTTTTCAATGTTTCATCCTAGCTGTATTATACAATGTTGCATATGACTTTGCAAAAAATGTATCCATTAATTAGTTTGGAGATAAAATTATTCATGTTATAGCTATTATGAGTTGAATGATTATGGTGCTGGGAGGGCAAACTATATGTGAAAACCACAGTGTCTCCATGTAAATAAATCCATTTAGCAATCAACAACAACAACAACAACGACAACAACAACAACATCGACCACAATCACACAAACAACAACCACAATAACACAAACATCAACAACAAAAACAACAACAAGAGGAGCAGTAGTAGTAGTAGTAGAAGTAGTTTTAATAGTAGTAGTAGTAGTAGTAGTAGTAGTAGTAGAAGTAATAGTAGTAGTAGTAGTAGAAGTATTAGTAGTAGTAGTAGTAGTAGTAGTAGTAGTAATAGTAGTAGTAGTAGTATAATTAGTAATTGTAATATAATAGCCAATGTAGTAGTAGTAGTAGTAGTAGTAGTAGTAGTAGTAGTAGCAGTAGTAGTAGTAGTAATTGTAATAACAGTCGTTGTATTGTAGTACTCTTAATGATGACGAAATAATGATAGTAACAACAACAAAAACAACAACAAGGGGAGTAGTAGTAGTAATAGAAGTAGTAGTAGTAGTAGTAGTAGTATTAGTAGTAGTAGTAGCTTTAATTGTAGTAGTTGTAATAGTAGTAGTTTTAATAGTAATGGAAGTTGTAGTAGTAGTATAATTAGTTATTGTGATATAATAGTCATTGTAGACGTAGTAATCACAAGGATGACGAAATAATGATAGTAACAACAACAACAACAACAACATCAACAAAATAACAACAACAATATCGACAATAGAGGTAGCAGTAACAAATGCGTGCTGTGTGCACACTGCATGTACACACTACAAACATAAGGGTGTAATTCTGCTACAATAGTAGCCTATAATCTAGGCGGAGTGCCGAGCTTTTTCTTTGCTGCTAGACTAACCTTAAGCAGAACGTCTGATACGGCGAGACTACGAACCGTGAGTCGCGAAACACGGTTCGTAGTCTCGCCGTATCAGACGTTCTGCTTAAGGTTAGTCTAGCAGCAAAGAAAAAAGCTCGGCACTCCGCCTAGATTATAGGCTACTACAATAGCAGTACCCTCTGCCAAATACGCGTAGGTGGATGCAAATAATCTGCACCCCAATGGCACCCTTATTTCGTATACTGTGTATGTTCTGGCCTAAAGGTGAAATGAAAATATTATCTACTCTCGAGAATCGGAGGCCATTAGATTTACTTGCCAGTTCCTAGGTCTCTTGCATTAATTAATAGGTGTGACCTTTCCTAAATCCCTGATTCCTGGGTTCTTGAAAATGATCCGATTTCTTTCCCGGAATATGACCTTTATAAAAAGTAGATCCCTCCGTCAATTATACGAACTGGCAAGCTCATAGGTTCCATAGGGGTGAGTGAAGACGGTCAAAGGCCTTTTTTGTCGCTCATTCTCAAGTGTAGAATTAATATCTGTTAATGTATATTCGATGCAATCTATTTAAACAAAACATTAATGTTTTCAGGTCAACATGACTGTAATGTATCGAGGAGATATACAACACCGACATTGTATTTCGCACCCGCAAGCGTCTTGCCATCTACTTTTGTTTCAATATTCATTCAACAGGGAGTTTAAACTGCATAGCTGAAAGTTATTTTCCTCCAACGACAACTCTATGTGAAACATCGTGGGTTAATCTAAAATGTTAACGTCATTCGATTGTTTCCTTCCACTGATGAAGGAAAATTCACTTTTGGCATCCATCGTTATTTTAATATGTATTCGGCTTTTATTCGAGGGAGGTAGAGAAGATAAGACAAACGGGGAGCATATAGAAAGATGGACAAATTAAAATATAGATAACTAGATAGATAGCTAGATAGATGGATATATACACATATATATAAATATATATATATATAATTATATTATATATATTTGTTTATATGTATATATCGAGAGAGAGAGAGAGAGAGAGAGAGAGCGAGAGAGAAAGAGAGAGAGAGAGAGAGAGAGAGAGAGAGGGAGGGAGGGAGAGAGAGAGAAAAAGAGAGAGAGAGAGAGGGGGGGGGGGGAAGTACCAACTTTAGAAAAGATGAGGAAAACCATTTTTAATTATAGGGATGAGGAAAAGAAAATTGCCATTAGAATGGGAAAGCTGGGATTACATTTTCTATAGTGGGAGCAGCTTAGTGTTAATTGAGATTTGCTTTCCTCTCCATCGTGAGCTTGTTAAAGTGTAACTCTATTTTACAGCCTGGTTAACTTACATATTTTGTATATTTCTTTAGTTGAGAATGTTAGCAGACATCCACTGAGTGAGTAGTGTGCGTGGGTGTGTTTGTGTGAGGGAGGGGGAGGGCAGGGAGGAGGAGGACTTTGTTCCTTGTTCCAGTAAAATAACCAGATGTGTCATGTTTTTTTGTTTTATATATAGTGAATAACATGTACAATTGACTTACATATATAAATTATGTTTATATACTTCAAATTTACTTTTTTGTGTATAAGCAATTGATATTGAAAGCGTTTATTTATTTTATTCAAATATGTGTTGTTCTTTTTTGTATTACATTTGGAGGAAGACAAAATAAATATATATATATATTTCGAAACTCAGCTCCTGAAAATAAGAAACATCCTGTCAGAAACACTTGTGATTTGTATGAAGGACAGGCATGAATTCTTCTTTAAAAAATCCCTTTCTGGTGGGTTTTAAATGGGCCATTTATTTGCTCTTATCCGTAATTTAAATGCGAGCAACGGCTTATGCTTATGAATAATCAAGGAAAGCAGAGAATGGGATGAGTTGGATTGTGGAATTGAAAGTAAGCTGGAGAGCTGAGGTGAAACTGATATCATTATGAATAACACAAAGCTCGAAAAGAGATAATTGTTTTTAAGTTTTATACAAAGCGTTATTCTGTTTCTGGGAGCAATTATTATTTCCTGTACAGAGTAACCAATATAGAGCAGGTTGAGGAATTCTCGTTCTACAATGTGTCTTGTGTCTTTTGAGACGGAAAGTGTAGAGTACCAATAGTTCTTGAGTGTCGTAAAAGTAGTGTGAGATTTGCAGAACTACAAACAAAACAACCAGACAAATTCAAAGAACATTTGCTGGTAACCTAATCAATTAAAAAGCACAAACAGGGATAACATCTAGTAGACAAGAATATTTGCATTATGTTAATACATGCACACATTTGTTTGGATCATTTGCAGATTTTTATCTGATTTCTTTTTATGATTTCTTTTTTTATCATTATGAATTTCACCACTCGATTTAAAGCCCGTTCAAAACTGTGGAAAATGTTACCTTTTTGTCGTAACCACGACTCAAGACCACCCATACCTATTTCACGGATCTAGCCAAATTACAATAAATTATGGATTATCTGATCCTATGATCCAGTCCGCACCTCGCCTGAAGGTCGCTAAGACCTTCAGGCATAAGACATAAGATAGATCCATGACAGACTAAAGCTAGATTAAGTTGACAAAGACGGAGGATAAACTCCTTATTGTAAATTGGAAGAGGTGACATGTATTTCATTATAGAGAATTAGAAGCAGGACAAAGGATGATCAGGGTGACATAATGACGAGGAATTGCAGACAGAAATGATTCGCAAAATCTAATCCTTTGATTATACTGGACAGACAAGGACAACTGAAGATTCGATGAATAAAGATCTCTTGTTCATAGTCTGACAGATATTTCAAGTTGTAGACAAACATATGCAGCAATATACGCTTGGCATGTGCTACGTAAGATTCTTTACTTTTTTGACAACTTGAAATGAATATTAGAATAGATAAATAATTTAATAAATGAAACAATGAGCTTACGATTATCGTGGCTTTATAGATAACTTTTTAAATTTTGCTTAATCCTGTGCAGTGTCGGGTATATTCAAGTTGATATGTTTTGAGTAATTCGCAAAGCGTTATTCTGTTTCTGGGAGCAAGTATTCCCTTTACAGAGTAACATCCTTTACTTTTTTGACAACTTGAAATGAATATTAGAATAGATACATAATTTAATAAATGAAACAAGGAGCTTACGATCATCGCGGCTTTATAGACAACTTTTATTTTCTGCTTTATCTTGTGCAGTGTCGGGTATATTAAAGTTGATATGTTTTGAGTGACATCTCACAAAGTCCTCCTTTAAGAAATAACTCGCGCTCAGCAGTACAATTTAGAATAGACTAGTAGTCTGACCATACATAGTACTAGTGACGTCAAGGATTAGAAGTAATATTCATAGTTGTCTCAGCTTTCAAAAACTCTCTTATTGGTTACATTATTAATCAATTAACTAACTTTCTTATCGATTTGGGCCAGGTTTTCAACCATCTATGTCTTTGGTTTCTGATGTCTCCTTTCTTTCAAGTCAGCTGCTACCAAGGTTCGACTGTTCGCAAGAAGGGAAAACTAATGTGGTCATGTGGTCACAGTTATAATCAAATTTGTAGAAAGTTGTGGTACGTTGTTAGACGATCCACTTCTCTCTCTCTCTCTCTCTCTCTCTCTCTCTCTCTCTCTCTCTCTTTCTCTCTCTGTCTCTCTCTTTCTCTCCTTTTCTCTTTCTGTCTGTCTCTGTCTCTCTCTCTCTCTCTCTCTCTCTATCTCTTTCTCTCTAATAAGAACCAAATTAAAAAATATGTAAAAAGTGTAATGAACTATTTACCACTGAAAACAGAGACGTGGTTTTAGTCCCGGGTTTCAAAAAGGAAGAAAGAGTCGAGGGATCGAGGCAGAGATGGACAAAAATGGTGTGAAAAAAGGGGAAAGTGAGAAAGAAAGAAAAAGAGAGAGAAAGAGAAGGAGAGAGACAGAGACAGAGAGAGAGAGAGAGAGAGAGACAGAGAGAGAGAGAGAGATAGAGAGAGAGAGAAAGAGAGAGAGAGAGAGAGAGACAGACAGAGAAAGAGTGCCTTCGGTCAAAATATGCATTTTATGGATTTGCAATATTTGTATTTACTTTTATTTTCACATTTTCAGTACAAAATGTACAAGGCGACCTCATCTGTCTGCAGACTAGCCATTTACTACAAAAAATGACTTGCTCTAGAGTAACGTGCTTCGGAAAAGACTTTGCTGGATACCCCCCCCCCCCCCCCCCCATTTATTAATGGGGTGAAGAGATGATGAAGTTTTGCTGCTGTCGAGAAAAAAACAGCGATGCGCGCCACCACGGCCCGCAGACGATAAGATTTTGGCGGTCTTTGACACCACTTAAAATCAGCCTGTGGTCTAATCTCAATGCCGGGGCCGCATCGAAAATAGCCATAACAGCGCTGGAAGATTTTTGCAATCGGAATTGTCAAATCATATTACACACCAAAATTGCCTATGCGGTCTCTTTCTAAACTTGAATGTGGAAGTGGAACAATAATAGGATACGGGAACCGCTGGTAAAATAACACTAATTGACGAACAAGTAGAGAAATATCATATAACATATTTCAAGAAGCGAATGGGCCTTTCAAGCATGTGCAAAAGTATGTTTAGGAACCAGTGTTTTGGAAATAGCATATTGTTCAGGAATATTGAGATTGACTTCTCGAAATGAAAATGACCGAAACTTTGCCCATATTTCATGATCATGTATCATTATTCATTTATTGCACATTATAGCTTTTATTTCCCCCACCGTATCGTCTAAAGGTGACTAAAACCATTTAGCAGATTGCATGTGACGATAAAATTGAAGATAGAGATTATGATATGATATTATAAAATGTCAGTTGTATAAATTTGGTGAATTAATTTGGTTTATTTATCGTAAATATTATGATTTTATTTGGCACTCAATCACACTTTACTCAATTACGTCAAATTAACAACATCGTGAGCGTTTAACAAAACAAAGACCGAAAACAAAACCAAAAACTGTAAACATACAAAGACTTTATTTGAAGAAAATAAAACGAGGAAAGGTCTATGACTCATGATGCTTCCACCTGTCTGTCATTTCTGATCTTGAAATGCCAAAACAAAAACCTGAGATCCTGGAGAGAAAAAAAGATTCACGTCGAAGGTAATGTTGCATGCTTGCGGCCTAGGACATGCCGGGTCATAATGTGGTGAAGCATGAGCGGAATCATGTCCAAAGATCTGTGGCTTGGAGGGATATCGCCCTGATACCTGCAATACTACACTAATTGATTCCCCTCAGACGCTTCTCTGATCGAGTTATTTCATTAATAACGTCACGGAGGCATACCCACCCCTCCCCCTTCAATCTCAAGCAAGGAAGACGTAGAGATGTTGACGTTGATGTTGTCTAGCGTCCTGTGTTGGGAGGAGTAAAGAGATGGATAATGAAAATGTCATAATTATTTTGTCGGCTGAGTTGAGTTTAGGTTTCACCTTAATATGGCCGGGGGCGGCAGGCGCGGTGCGTGTCTGAGGATTGAGGGTGTTGTAAAACCCTGATCTGGCGCCTGACTTGGCTACCACGCGCGCTATGAACTTCTCAACGTTCTTGTCTTACATCCCGGACCTATCTTAAAGTTTAGTTCACATAATTATGTTTATGATGACACGGTAAACCGCCTAATAATACATTGAGAAGTTATACATTCCTAAAATATGAATATTAGGACTGAGACAATTTATGATTAAGGTATATCACCACCGAATCATACACTTGTCTTTATCCCCGGAGAGAATGCAGGCGCGTGCTTTGGATGGGTTTCACCGAGTTTTAGAACAACAATCGTTGTCATTTATAGCTCGTTTTTTCATCTTGTGTGCCGATCATAAATATTCTCAATAAAATCAAACTGCGACGTGGGCCAATCCAGCTGTCCAAAAGGGCTAATTTTAAAGCTCTGATGACCCCTCTTTCCGCACCTTTATAAACATGAAATATTGGATTAATACGAACATTTGAATAACCAAAACATGATGTATACTGTGTTTAGTGTAACCGGGGCCTTACAATGGGATGCATATTGTAGGCTTGGATAGTGATTGATGTAGCTTCGAGCATTGGTTGCATTATCACTCCTTTGAGATAACCATGTTTGATCACTGACTCTCCCGCGTATGTCACTGTGATGTAAAACATTGTCATTCGACTGATAACTTTAATTTGGGGGATGTGCAAGAGTGGTTATGCTACTTAACCCATACGGTGCCAGCAAGTTTACGAACACTGTACCTCAAATAGAATTGCGTAGTTCCTGTTGGTTGTTGTCCCTGTTCAGCTCTCATAAATTTACTTTAAGAAATTCTTTCAATTTGTTTCAGACGAATCATGGTTTTAAATGCAGGGCTTTAGAACATGCTTGTAATTCATTAGAGAGATTGAATTCAAGCAATGGCCAATTAATTAAAAAAAGAAGTAGTTTCCAAGGCAATTTACCAACCGTAATTTGAACCATGGTGTTCTGTTTCCCGCTCGTTGTACAATGTCAGATGTCGTCTGTCAACTTTGTCAAAGGACAAATTCTCGCTGTTGAATGTCTCCCTCTTTTGGGGGCGTCTTGCTTGGTGTAAGTGTCGGTCATACATCTCTCATAGGTAACCTCGCTATTCGTAAGGACCGCTATGCATAACGTGCAACTTCCTATACGTGATGTATAATGTGAGATGACGGTCGCTATTCATAATTCACATTGAGGGCCATTAATCATATGGGCCGCTTTTCATTAAACGAAATCGGGATCGCTATTCATAAACATGAAGAAGGGGTGCTATTCATAATTTATATTGGGGGTCGCTACTCATAAGGACCACTATTCATAATACGAAATGAGGGTCGCTATCCATAATACGAGATAAGGGTGGATATCAAGTTCTCGTGTTATGAATAAGGACCCCTATGAATAACGGCCAAGATTTTGTATTATGGATAGCGACCCTCTTCTTTGATTATGAATAGCGGTCCTTACGAATAGCGAGCGAACCCCTACGTGCCATTGTTCTTTTCCCCATATTTTAGGGTTATAACTGGGTGTATTAAATAGGAATGTTTTAATAATTAATAAAGAAACGTAGAATAATAAGTTTTTTTTAATTTGTGTAGGATGAATATGGTTTTCTGATACCGTTTGGTTTGGACCAATGGGATCGTATGAGTACAAGAGATTTAAGACCAAGAAGGGGTAGGAAAATCGGGATGTAGGACCAGTTGAAAATTCAAACACAGAAACCTCAGGATTAAGGGAAAGTGAACAGTCGTAGGACCAACAGAGCCTTATACCAACACGGTAGGACCGAAGCAACCTACACAATCATGTATGACCGTAGAACCACATCCGAAGGAACCACACATGCGTAGGAGCATAGGACGCAAGAACAGGGTCGTCCGGGTGTAGGATAAAATGTGGAACATTGGAAAAATGGTAAAAGAGCCGTTGGATATAGGAATAATAGAGGGCATCCACTCACTCACTCACTCTCTCTCTCTCTCTCTCTCTCTCTCTCTCTCTCCCTCCATATTTTGCTTTTTAGAGGTGAATCAATAACCGTATGGAAATGACATTGAACCGGGAGGTCGTTAATGGGTTTTTATAGGTTATGCTAGTACTTTCTATCCCTTTTTCCTCCTCTCTCTCCCAGGCCTCTCTTCCCCCTTTCTCTCTCTCTCTTCTCTCTCTCTCTCTCTCTCTCTCTCTCTCCCTCTCTATCTCTCTTTCTCTATCTCTCTCTCTCTCTCTATCCACTCTATCCCCATTTCACTTCTTTCTTCCCTCCTCTCTCACTCTCTCTCTCTTTCTCTTTATCCCGACTTTATTTCATACTCCATATCCCATTCTCACTCTCATCCCAAATTTCCCACTTCTTTCCCGTTAACTCACTTAAATTCACCAATTTCAATGCATTTACCTGTAGGTATCCATACTGCTTCGGTGGCGTCCAATAGCAGTCATGATGTCAGCGCTCACCTTGAAACGTGGTTTGTGGTTGTAATTATGAGGAATATGTATTATTCATAAAGCTGTCTCTCGCTGTTCAAGGAGATACATTACATGTCTCAATATCATTTACCTAACAAATGTCAATATTCGCTTACAGGTGGCAATATAATGGTGTCATGTATTTGTTCTGTATTTTTTTCTATACTTTATCGAATATTGTAAATATGTGGTTCTCATGACTTTTAATAAAATATACACACAATTTTTTTTTTATAATGGTGTCATAATACTGGATGGTCAATTACAAACATGCATGAATATCACATGACACGAAACCAGAAAATAAACCCATTCTTACTGACCAAAAATGTTCCATTAGTGTTCCATGCGAGATTCGCGACCGTTTTTAGCAGGTTGAATACATCATTGACTTAATTCGTGTATGATGGTAATCTTACTTTAATTTAAAACTGTGGGAAACTTTTGAGAAACCCAAAACAAAATAGACAAAAGCATCTGTATCGTCATACAAAATAAACAAGTGCTAATTAAAGTCAGATTGAGACATAACTGTCACTTAAAATAAAACTAAAACTTTTAGTAGCTTTATCATTGATATGTTTATAAGTCAATTGGAATTTAGAGCGTCTTTAAAACGAGCATTGATGCAGAACTTGTTCCAGGTAATAAACAAGATTTAACAGTTAGAATGTTTTCCTGACATGTTTTGTTTGACTGCAAGCCGCTTAATACCAAGGTCTTCTAAACCAAATTGTATCTTTAAATATTGAGATCCTTTTTGCAGGCACATGAATCGATTGAGATGATATTACCTTTCAATTTTATCAAAAAGTGTTATATTGGGGTTTAAGTGGCATCAGCGGTCAAGGTACTATTCTATACTCAAATAATAAAATCTCTATTTCATAACGGCATCAAAAGAGAAACTGGTGTATTACTTTGGTGATATTACACCGTAATTGGGACCTATATTGGGGGTTAGGATGCACATAGCAGGTTCTAGATATTGAGCTTCAATGAAAAAGGGCTTTTCGAGGGAGTGTGAGCTCTTTTGATGCAGTCCTTATTTTACAGTTTAGTGATATTGCAGTTTAATGATATTGTAATTACTATTGTATAATGTTGTAGGATATGTATTTTAAGATGCATAATTGTTATATTGAATATAATAATTTGTATTAAAGTTGTATTTTGATTCTTAACATGGTTTATTATAATTCTGAGTCCATATCTGGTATATTTATATATTTCAATCAATTTCGATGCAGTCCTTATTTTGTGTAATGTCACATTCTTTTTTGCCGTTTACTTGTAATTCAATGTTTTTAACATGTTTCTTTAGTATTTCTCACTTTTCCTTCCTTATCCTTTCTTCTTTCTCTTGCGCTTAGAAACATTGTATGAAGCGCATTATAAATTTAATGTATTATTATTATTATTATTAAAGGAGAGAAAATCATGACAGTTAAAGCCAAGGGAATAATAGACAACAATCTGATTTTTTTCACTATGGATGGTTATTCATTTCGGTGATAATTAATTTGTTACTGTTTCAATATAATACAAGTATTCTGAAGAATGGTTAGCAAATCTGATTAGTAAGTTTGGAATTATTCAGCCTATCTTAAATATTACTATTAATAATTTAGGGGAATTGATACAACAAATATTAAAGTTATTAATTGTCGAGAATGACGGAGAAAAGACCTTGAAACAGTAAATGCACAAATAGCCACATGCCTTGGAAGACGGGAACATTATTGAGAAAAAGGCGAGTGGAATGAGACAAAGGAGAAGAGAAGAGAAAAAGTGGAAAATAGAGATGCAAAGGCGAACAAATACATACGAAATCATTATAGCAAGGCATTTACAGCGGAGCTAACGAATGAGAGACAAGAGAGAGAGAGGGGAGAGAGAGAGAGAGAGAGAGGGGGAGAGAGGGGAGATAGAGGGAGAGGAAGAGAGAGAGAGAGAGAGAGAGAGAGAGAGAGAGAGAGAGAGAGAAAAGCCGACTGAGATTGCAGATATAGAAAATGCAATAAAAACAAATTTGTTAGGTCTCAGAGAAGATTGATCGGAATCAACTCAAAATGAATTGGATTTGTCGAGAGATTTCGGCAAAATGAATGCGATTCCGACTCATTGCTGATGGAGGTGTTCGAATCTCTGGTAAATGTCGTCATATTCTTGTTGACGTTTTGTTTTTGTTTTGCGTCATCCATGACGATGTATTTGCTTGTCGTGAAACTTGTTGCAGAAGCAAATTAGAATGGATTGTGCATCGCACTTTTCCAACCCCCGTCTGGAGCAAAATACATGTTTAATATCCTATTTTTTCTTCTCCCCTAAATCCAAATAATGTTGCAGCTACATTCAAATATGTGTGATTAGGCTGCACTCTTTTCAGAGTTTTGTTATGACCATTACGTATTTAAACGTATACAAATTTACTTGATAAGAAGATTTCGGTTTTTAAAACATGCAGTATTCATTTTTTGTCGTAGTTTTGGAATTAATGTACTCAGCCATGCACAACGAAGACGAAAGACTTGATGCATGGCTGATCGTCTACGAACCGGAGTGTTTTGTCAACTTTGTTTGTTGCTATGGCAGGCAGCCAATGAAAACAAATTCGTTTAATCATATCATATGGAAATGCAAGCATCACTTTAAACAAACAGAAATTTGTTATTCCTGGCTCATTTTTCCTGATTGAGGTGTCGTATGAAAGGCCGAAAATTAACTTTCTAGAAATGTGATTTTCTCTTTGAAATTCAGATACCGTCCGCTAAATGACTTTTTGGTTTAATCACTCACATGAAAGAGGAGGATCTAAGCTTTACAAATATGTTTAATTTATTAATCATAACCGTGATTAAGTTATGATAAAACATCGATAATTCTCAGTTTCGTTTTTTTGTTTCTGGGATGCACTTAAAAGTATAGCTATGTCTCACGTTCCTAGACCATTTTCTTCACGCCTATATAATTATATATAATATATATATACTTTCTGTAAAATAAATATAAACAAACATTGTACAATATTTTCGTTTAAACAACTAGCCTTGACATAAGTAATTATACATTTCCAATGAATTTATTCTTTGATATTACTACAAATACAAATCTTTTAGATTTTCTTTAGACAATGATAGTATAATAATATTGATGTTGTCGTTGTTGAATTTTCGATTTGTAAAGAAGTAAATAATTTCATGTGCATCTCGAACAATTTTAACTGGCTAAATGTCTTTTCCCCTTTTTTACAACACATCCGAATGCAATAAATTCACGACTTTTGGTACTGTGAATCACAGGAAATAGTTTTACAATGGTTATGAAGTAATTGGTCTAATTTAATGTGTTAATTGTTATAGGTATTAGATTGTATTGATGATATTCATAATTCTCCATAATTTTGACAATCTTTTCTATCTGTATAATATATATATATATAAATATGTGTCATATTCATAAGCTATAGCCTGGTGCTAAAATGGCTAGTAAAAAAGCTCTATTTCAACATTTGTAAACACATATGTGGCAGAAAATAGCCTCATCTTATTGAAGATGAATTTAACGAGAGCTACAATTTATCCTTTGTTTATACTGGGTAGATGGATGTTGCAAACATTTTTTTATTGTCATAGCTCCCGAAATTAAAAAAGTTCCTCCAAAGCGGTAAGTTTGTTTTCAATCTCTGTGTCGTTGGATAAATGAAAATAACATTCGCGTTGTCCAAAAACGCACGCTTAATTTGTATGACACGTAAGTACACTATTAATTCATCGGTCATTCTTTTACATGCTTGGGCAATAATGTCCTTGGCACATTTGCTTAGGAAACTGCTGAACTATGTATATCTACGGGGGCGCACTGGCGCCTGGTGTTTCCTTGTTTTTCATGTGGGCTGGCGTCTCTCTTCACATGCTGTCAACATTCACTTCTCGGCTTACTCATTCACGAGTACATCGACGACCTTTAGAGAAGAAAGGTCATGTGACCTTTGCATGAATTAATGAAGGCCCGCCGCACAACATTTAAAAGTATAATGTCAATTATTTCCTTCGTTTCGCTCTACATGTTTCTCTAATTTCGTTGACTCTACACAATGGTTGGTTTACTGAATGATTGGTGTTGGTTGGATGATTTCAGTCTCGGTTTTTTGTTTTGGGTGTACCTGGAAGACGATTTTGATCGTTGCAAATACATTTATTTGCTGTTCCTCAAATGCTATACCGGTAGGTTCTGCTACGTCTACTTTTATAGAAACGAAACAACCCTTGGGCATTACGTCGTTGACTAGCACAGATAAATATTTACATTTTGCTTAACAAGTCAGTGGCTAACGTAGCAGACGTCGGTCGAGGCAGGGGTGGCTAATTCCTGATCCATCACTGAAAATTTGGAACCTATTAGGAATCCTAGCCTAGAAGGCTTATTTTGTATTGGCTTCGGTTAGCGTCTTTTTTTATAGGAGTGACGGGGGTATCAATAATGTAAATATGTTCTTTGAATGGGTAAAAGGGCACATAAATTCTCTGAGAGTTTGAAGAAGAAAAAAACGATCAGAAAGGAATATCTACCCTCTGATTGTATTTATTATGCAGTTGTATATTATTCGGTTTTATGAGTGAATTTTAATCAAGTAAGTAATGCATATAATGTACAGTGTAGGTGTCACCATGGGTGATGGAATATTTCGAGAGCGGCGTAGGGGTCATAAACAGGGGGGGGGGGGTGATGGGGAGGGGGTGGTGGTTAACGTGACGGGGGAAGACTTTGCTATGATAAAGGTTTTATAACTCTGGGGGTCTTTTGCTTTGAACCATTATGATAAGACAAGAAAGATACTGCCATGGAGATAACGATATTACTTTGAATTTTACCATGGAAATGTCAAAGCCGCATTGAGGACGGGTGGTTAAAGTAGAAAGTCTTTAAACATAAAGTTGAGTACCGGTGATGCCATAATATTATGGAAGAAATTATTCGAAAGTGATGGAGAAAGGTTGGTGTAATGCATAACAATTGATTTACCCTGTGAGGTTGAGGAATGATCCAGGATGAAAATGGCGGGGGGGGGGGGGGGGGGGGAGATGTCTCAGTCTTCTGGAAAGTCACATGCACATCACACAGAAATGGTTATATGGGACTACACACAATCATGGAGCGTGAATGTTTGGTTCAAAACTTCCCCACTGTTCTTCGTCATTTCAAATAATAAAGGCAAGTAAAGGGCAATCCCTTTTCAGGGGACATTTTTACTTTGATATCTCTATTCTGATATAAAAAGAAGAATGTGACACCTCACAAAATATTTTTTTCATTTTGAACATGAATGACCTGAATCACCCTGTACATTGCACCACTCCATCCAAGTGTTAATTGGGTACCCAGAAGGATGCGAACATCATTATGGTTGGATTATAAAGGCAACTGACTGGAATACTTCCTCTAGTGCAGAATAGTAACTGAATTAAAGGTACTATGTCCCTTTTGCAGCCAACCTCAAATTCTGTAGAACTTTGCAGGAATTACGAATATGTCATGTATGTCCCATCTGTGAAATTTAAACGTTAGCAGTGTCCTTATATTCAAATTATGCAAGGAAAACCGTTTACTTGCTAGATTCACTGTCAGACACTATTGAGTGACTGACTGGCTTTTTTTCTTCTTTGGTAATAAAATAAATAAAATGAGCTGCAAAGGGTATATGAGCATTTGTCTACATCAATAACCCACTTCTTGTGATGGCTAAAATTAAACTGATTGAATCTTTGCGCAGCATAAAACGTATGACCGTTCGGTACAATGGTCTGAAAATCAAGACTATTACTTATTGGCTCTATAGCTCCTAAGTCGATTTGACAACTAATAGTCGTTATTTTCCCACTTGAAGACATTTTCAACCCCTACCTTTTTTAGGAAAGTTCTAAATTAGTATTATCTTTCAAATGCAGTTGAAATTTAACCTTTTCATATTTTTGGCCTGCAAATGGGACATAGTACCTTTAAGTGACAGGGCTAATAATGATAATACTGTAAGCACTTTTGTCAGTTAGTGGTAAAGCGCTAAATAAAATCCGGTTATGTTGTTGTTATTAATCTTATTATTATTATAATCATTATTATTACTACATCTACTACCAGCAGAGCTTATCCCTATCTTTAAACGAGAGGAAAAAAACCACACTCTCATTATAAAATAAATTGCCGCTCCGGAAAAGAAAATTAACGCTTTGGGCAGTTTAAACAAATAATTGGCACATATCTAACGAAGAGAAACTTACGATGTAGGCCTACTAGTATTTTTTTTAATCAAGGGGCTCATGGTATTGTTCCAAATCATTTAACAGTAAACAAAACATATCATCTGACCTCCAAAAAAGATATGACGACAATGTCACAAACTGAGATGAGGCCCTCGGTGTGCGAGAGCGGTATTTTTGTTTGTAATGAAGGGCACTTTAATTAACTTGAAAAGATACAAAAGTCGAGCGCGGGGAAGGGGGCACTTTTTACCCTTCCTTCCCCCAGTTCCTCCGCCCATGGCTATTTCCTATCCACATTCCGTCAAGTGGTTCCTACGCCCTTCATCTGCGCTCAGATAAGTACCCCAGAGCGTGGGGGAGCATATCTAATGGACCACAATGGGGTAATTTATCGAAGACGCGTGTATACACTGAACGCAGACCCAATGTCAATTTAGCGGCTTTAGTCGATGGGGTAATTTGATTTGAATTCTGTAAATAACATATATGTGTTGTTGTTTCCTCCCATGTGTTTCATGCACTGTTTGTTATTCCGACCTCGTTTCAACTTCCTTAAAGGCACTTTCTCCTTTCCTTCTTCCTCCTTGTATTTTTGCTTGACAATCCTGTTGTACTGTATCATTAAGGAAGTACTTGGATATTGTATGCATTTGTAATGATTACAATTATTATTACCTACTCAACAAATGTGTTAATTGTCAGTGTTGATAATTGTTGTAATTACAACCAGCACTATAATCTTTGTTTTCTTTTCATTCATAATTGTCGTCGAAACTAAATATCTTATCTTATATTTTTTGTTATCCTTACACATACTTTTATTTGTTGTTTTTATTATTATCCTATACCCTTCTCCTTCTCTTTATCCTTATCCTTATTACCTTTCTTTATCCCCATTATTCTCATTTTTATTCTCATATTAACTCCAGTCATCTTCTCATTGTTACCGTTATTATGATTATTAATCTCTTTCTTATTCTCCTTATTATTAGTAGTAGTATTATGTCCTATCTGTGAAATTTGAACGTTATCAGTGTCCTCCTATTTAAATTATGCACGGAAACACGTTTACTTTCTAGATTTAACTGTCAGACGATATTGAGAGACTGTCTTCTTATTTTTCTTTGGTAATAACATACATAAAATGAGCTGTAGCAGGTACATGAGCATTTGCCTACATCAATAACCCACTTCTTGTAATGGCCTTAACTAAATTGATTGAATCTTTTCGCAGCAAAAAACGTAAGACCATTCGGTACAAGGGTCTGAAAATCAGACTTTTAATTAAACGATGGCGATCGCTAAATTCGATTCGACAACTAACGGTCGTTATTTTCCCCGAAAAAAGACATTTTCAAGCCTTCTTGTTTTGAGGGAAGTTCTAAATTAGCATTATCTTTCAAATGCCGTTGTAATTTAACATTTTCATTCTGGTGACCTCCAAATTCCCTCATAATATTACTGCAGTTCCGTATGCAATCAGGTAGGAATCCAACACGACTCTCTCTGTCGATTTTGCTGTATCCTAAATTTTCGAAGGAAAGTCATCGGAATCTTCACACACACATCTTACACATTACACATATAATTGTCATCAAAAAGTGCTTATGTCTGCCAATGTCCTATTACACATTCATAAATCATTCATTTAACACTCCGCAATGATGAAGGGAACATGCTGAATACGATAGCGGGTGAAACGAGGGATATCAATCATAATAGTACAGTGACATAACAAGGCAATTGGTGGAGGAAATGGTGATGGAGAGGTCGTTTTACGTTTTATTTTTTTCTTCATGTTTTTTCCATCTTGCCCTCCATCTCACCCAATTTAAATCTCTCTTTTCTGTCTTCTTTCGTCATTAACATGTTATGATGGGATGGCTTGGGAGGGGGGGGGGGGTTACACATCCCCCCTTGTTGTCGTAGCTAAGCAACTGATGGAGTAAGATCATGGAGAGGGCATCGATTCTGTGTTGCGCCAGTCTATAATAACGATAGCAAAACATTACATCTCAACTCAAATGACAGTGCCAAACTCGATAGTGGTCAAAGCGATGGGGAACATAATTTTCTCTTTCAAATCAAACAAGCTGAACCATGAGTAGACGTATCATACATTTGGTTGAATCAATACGATTGATTAGTTATATTCTCGGCTTAAAACATATTCGATTGCTTTAGATTTTTTTTTTTAACAGGTAATGTATTTTAAAATGTATTGTTTTGATGAGATTCTACGTATCGCCTTCAGCATGTCTAGGTAAGGCATTAATCCTCATTACCTGGTCCCTCGCAGAGGACCTAAAACCGTCAGTCCTCTGGTTGCTTACTAACAAGCATTTATGCTTTCTTAGAATTCAGGTAAAATAGTCACCACCACTTGCCCCTCTTATAATTCCCATTGTTTACAACCTCTTCGTTTGTACATATATATTTATATGAATACTTTCCTTTTTATTTACAAGTTTTGACAATTTCCCCTTCCTATTTATCCTTCTATTTCAGATCACCCCTTTACCATCTTACACAATCTTGGTCCCGTTCTCCCTTCCTGTTCTATCTTGTTTCCTTCATGGATACCTTTTTTTCAGTCAACCACTATGGAGGAGAGTTCTGGAATCATCGTTTGAGATGAACTCATCTCGACTCTCATGTTGTCCGAGGTTTGAATTTCATTGGTTTTGACAAATGGACACGTTTTCGTTCCTTGAGTTTCGCGGTGGTTTGCATAACCGAAGAAGTACGCTCGTCTTTAAAAGTATTCTTTTCTGTTTTTGCTTATGGTGACGGTAAAATGAAATATGGTAAACAGCCTGAGAACAAAGGGATATTTTGAAATACACAAGAAACTGTATATTACCGCAGGGTTAGAGAAACAAACTTGCTAGAAAATCTCCATATGTTTCTTTGAGTAATGGTCAGCCACGGGTGGGGCGGCGAATTATACAATACGCACGAAATTGATGTGGGTGATTCGTAATGTCAATCTTAGTTGTCATCATTATGTTAATAAAAAAAAACTATTGCGTTTAGTGTGTTTTTTAGTCTTAAATTGTATATTTCCAATTCGTCTCGTATAGCCGTTTAGTCCGGGATACGTAAAAGGGATGCGTTTAAAAAAAAAGTCATACCAACATACATAAAGCCTTAAATGCATGAAGAATTTTAGAGTAATTTTAAAGCCATAACCCTAGTGGGGGGGGGGGCGTAATGGATACTACACCTTGTCCAATGGTCTACCTGGTATCCAGACTCCAGTAAGTGATTACCAATCCTGGACAATTTACCCACACAACTATTAAGCGAACAACTAGGAACCCATGGACAATTACCATTCAACTGTATTCCACAATAACGTTTTACACTCATGTCAAATAATATAATAATAATAATAATAATAGCTAGTTCTTTTATAGCACTTTTCCGGACGAAGACCCTCTCAAAGCGCTTTACAGATATATATTATTACCCCGGCCATCGGATTCAGGTTTACCCTCATGTATGTATGCACATTCTCCACTCCCTGGGGAGCATTCCAGCTAGGCGTCATTTTTACAAGCGCACACTTGCTAATCTAAGCACATTAGCTTTCGCATCCTACCGGGTATACCCATTTAACACCTGGGTGGAGAGTGACAAATGTAGATCAATGTCTTGCCAAAGGACATTAGTGCCACTGTGGGACTTAAACTGCGGACCTTGTGATGCACAGCCCGGTGACATATTCACTCGTCCACGACACCTCTAAATAATGAGGGAAAGGGGCGAGACTCAGGAGGGAAGGGGGGGGGGTATGATTGGTACTTGTTAAAGGGATCCGGTAACTTTGTCTCAGATTCTAAAACAAAATTCTGGATTTTGTTATATGATGAAATGATAATTATAAACCTTTAGGTCAGTCAGGAACCCCATGACTTTTACAAGCCGATCGCTTGTCTGATTATCAAGATATTTATGATTGGAATTACAAATTTTGAAAACCGTTCGCCTGACGATTTTCATAACACTACAGTCTATTGGGGAAAACGAGTATGGTAAAACCGGTCACTCAAAGATTTTTACTTTTTTGAGGCACTTCTTGATCATTTTGAAGCTTAATTTTGTTAGGGCTTCACTATTACACCATATCATGGACACTGATAATACGTAGGGCCATGTATCTCAGAATTAACATTGTTAAACGATCCCTTTAATAGAGGTAAGTCGTCATTTTCTTCATTTTATTGGAAAGAAATCACATGAAACAAACAGAAAAAGACTATGCAATCTTATCACATCCATTTTGTCTGCGGTTCTTTTCATGAAAAGAATAGCCTAAAGTATTCTTCGGTGATAGCTGATCATGCATTTTTACCAGGGCCATATAAGAAAGAGTTGATTCGCTTCCCGCAATACTCAGCCAAATTTCCTTATAACCACACCTTTCACTTAGAGTTTTCGTATTGATGACATGTTTTGCGGTGCTCTGGTACACGAACACAATACCTAATACATTTTTAATTGACCACTTGATGATTCAAACTTGAAAAGTATATATCTTCATTGTTATTATTATATGGTGTATATATTATCATAAAACAAGATGCAATTTCTTCTCGTCAGTGAAATAAAAACAAGCTTACAAAAAGTATTGATGTTAGTACCTTATTACGTTTTAATTATTGAAAAGAAGACCATGGAAGACCACTACATATTGGTGAATGGGCTACCCTGATAAAAGAAAAGAAAGAAAGAAAGAAATAAATAAATACAAAAGGGAAAGCCATCATTTTGTGTTATCTAGAATAATCAAAGCAATACAAATTGTTTTCCCGAATTGTCTTCTTCTGTAACATTTGATGTTTATTTTTTTGTTCTGTTCTTGGATATTTCCTCTCAACTGCATTTTGCCACGTTCTTCCATATTCGCCACTGGAAAAATCCTCGGTAAAAAGTCATTCTGAATCTACTTTAGATCGGCGTACCTGTATAGGAATGCTCAAGATAGACCACTGCAGTCAGTAGTCTGCAATATCAGACCTCTCGCTTATTCAAAGGAATTTGATACTTTCTATACCGGACAGTTAGGTCTTAGATATACCTCACCAATATGCTTTATCTATATATTACCATATCATATGTAAATCTAGTCGCTTCTTGCTCATTATTAAAGAAAGCAAGTCGGTGTTGACTTGCAGAAAGGTGAGTTGTTTATACCATGAACGTAACGAACTTGTTTGCGTGGTGAGACTGTTCACCATCTAGGTAATGGGACCATTAATCAAATCATATCGATCAACGTTGTGAGCTAGCCTCCTTTGCCAGTGACCCACTTCAAACAGTGACTCAAACACTTCCCCTTCCCACTTGCCCGCATTAGATTCATTACCCCAATAAAAATGTTGCATTTGCGATAAATGCCGTACTTAGAGCATAGTCCTCGCAATCCCCAGACCGCCATTTCTTCCAAGAGCCGTTTTTTGTTTTGCCTGAAAACAAGACACCCATCCAGAGGTGCCGCTTGGCCATTTTGAAGTGGGACAGTGTCGGGCAAACTTGTTGATATATCTGCTAGACATGGGACTCGTTGTGATATAACTTATAACTGATCAAAGCATGTCAAAAGACGCGAAATGCATTTATAGAGACTATACTATAGAGATGCACATAAAAGAAGGAATTTTAGTATCAAAATAAACACATACCGAAGACGAAATAAGAGAATAAAGATTGGATGTAACTCACAGCTGTTTCAAGTTACGTATGAACAACAAGCCCCCCCCCCCCCCAAAAAAAAAAGGTAACCCAGATATGAAACTATTTAGTTGATGCAACCCATATGAAATCTATCTTTGTAGAGAACAGAAACGGAGGTACGAGATGAGATTGATATTCGATTTCTTTCAAATAATCTTATTATCATCGTCAACAAAGTAATCAATATCCCCAATTAGAATGAACATTTGCTTTGCATAGATAAATTGTTTGAATGTTGTATCGAGGAAGTAGGAAACTCGCTAGCCCAAATATTGGACAACGGTCTGAATGGCTGCAACATTTACCCAGACATCAAAATATCTCGAAACCTAATTCAGTAAGGGAATAAATTCCTACATCTGGAGGTGATGATGAATTAATGAAGAAACAGTAGGTGGTGAAATAATCCATGACCAAGAAATATGAAAGACCCGGCCCGTCCGAGGACCAAATAGATTTGTATTGACAGCTGAGTTGAAAAATACACTATTCCAAGTTTAGAAACCTTCCCCACACCACCTCTTTGTCACGATGTGAACTTGTTTGTAAACTTAAGATATTTTCTGGCTCACCTTTGATCCTGTCCTATATCTGTCAGAAAAATTAGTCATTTGTTAACAGTAGCGTTGTATCGCTATTGTCGGAACACCGTCCATAGACTATAAATATAGCCCAAAAAAATATTGTGACAATAGGAAGCATTACATCCCATCAAAACAATTTTGAAGAGAATTCGACCGTTTCAATGACAAGACTATCTTGATATTCTTAGACCTGATGATGATGAATGATATAATATATATGCCGTGTAACTTCATTTTAACAATCGAGCGATAATAGCTTTATAATTCTAAAGCGCTTGGAGCATATTATGACCCCCCCCCCCCCTCCAAATGGGACTGTGCTCACCCAGCAGTGAAATTGGAAAATCACTACTGGTTCTTAGTGTAGGGATCGCTAATATTTTCACATTACATCTACACGGTAACTTCTCCCCCCCCCCTTCTCTTTGCATCTTATCGTCTCATTTTGATTATGCAACTACGATCATTTGCGGCCTTAGGACAGCGTTAAATTACCTATCACCACAATTTGTCCATACCTTTAATTCTACTTTTCTAACAAAATCAGCGCCCTGAACGGCCATCGGTTAGTCTGCAAGCACAAACCCTGGTCAGTCGTAAAAGTGAGTCTGCACTATAAGACTACCATAGGCCATGTACTGTAGCTGCTCCTGACATTGACACAACCAGTAGGTAGCTGGGCTAGACTTCTCTCAAGGCACAATGATTTGTTGATTAAGTGTCAAATTAGGGTCTATGCCTGCAGACTAGCCATCGGTCGGCCATATTAGAGTACACACAATTATTCTGAATGCTTTAAAGATCACAAGTGCCCCAAACCATCTCGAAAATGACAATTTTTGGGAAGCACTGCATTTGGCTAAATTTTTGTCATTGCTTTGAGACTTTGGAATTATATTTCTGTTTTACTGTTTGTCCTGTCTTGTCAGTTCATGATAGGCTACAGATTTAGATTAAACTGACATTATTTCACATTCACACAAAAATAAAAATGACATCTGAATCACATGGATTTGGTATAAAACGTATCTTCTTTTGTCTTTTATTTTCCATATTTGCATGCCATTTCGTTACGTTAAACATATTCAAATGAAACACACATCACAAACATCGTTCTTTATATCTTACAAAATAATACAGACACAATAAA
>JAVYIG010013331.1:0-47990 GCA_035222895.1 Strongylocentrotus droebachiensis
AGTGTGAACCCTTCTGTAAATTGTTAAAGATATTTTGTGATGACACCGAAAGACTAGTTAATAACAGAAAAGCTTTGACCTTCAATGGGTAGACAGGTGAGAGCATTTTGCTCTATCCACATGTTAAGCTAACATTTGTGATGCATCATACAACTCCTATGTTATGTAATTTAGGTTGTTTGATTTTACCCAGTTTTTACTCTTATCGATCAAGAAGAATATTATCTGCTACAGTTATGGTAGAAATGGACTGTTTTTTTATTTATCAGAATAATAAATACTACTGCTGCTTTACAGAAAATCCATATCAAAAGTTGTCTTTTCTTTGCTATTTTTTAGTGTAATAAAGTTAAATTACTGGCCTTTAACAAATTTAATTTTTCTGTCACATTATGTACAACTTGTGTGTACCCGTGTGAATATATCCTGTTGTAGAAAAAAGTTGTTAAATAAATGGTGACAATTGATTCGATGAGATAATTCAGATATAAAGTCAATTTTACAACATAGTCATTCTGAAAAAGTAAAATACATGACAAGTGAAGAAATGCTTTGATTACATTGCATTGATTTGGAGAAAAGGAGGGGGGAAAAGAGAGAAAAAAGAGGGAGAAGAAAAGGGAGGGGAAAAGGAAGAGAGGAGAGAAAAGGGGAAAAAGGAGAATAATGAGAAGGGAAAAGAAAGAAAGGGGGATGATAATAAAGAAAGTCTTTTTTTTACCGGGAAAGGGGGGGCGGGCACGCAATTTTGCAATGTGCATAATATGAGATCCCTCTTGTCAGGCGTGTAGCCCCCCCCCCCCCCCAAAAAAAAAAAAAAAAAAAAAAGCACAAGAAGAACCAACAAAAAAAAAAGAATGGGGAAAAAAGAGGGAATAGAGAATTTCTGTGAGTTAAAGAAGAAAGGAAAAAAATGAAAGAGAATTAAACAACGGTAAAAGAGAGGTGCGAGAGCATGAGTGCATTTAAACGAAATAATAATAATAGGATAACAACCAGGGACGTCGCTAAAGTGGGGGTGCGAGACCCACCCCCCCCCCCCCCCTCCCCGTCAGGATATTATCGGTAAAATTGCGCTACTGTCGGGAAAAGGGGGAGAGAAAAGAGAGTAAGAGAAGAGAAGAAAGAAAGAGAAACAAGAAAAAGAGAAAAAAGAAAAAGAGGAAAGAAAGGAAAAGAAAGAAAAGAAAAAAAGGAGAAAAGGAAAGAGAAGAAAAAAAAGAAGAGAAAAGGGAAACAAAAGAAACGGGGGTGAAAGAGAGGAGAGAGAGACGGGGATAAGAGCCGGGTGCATTAGGAGAGAGAGGGAATTGTTGGGTGAAGTCACCACGTCGAGGGAGTATAAGAAAGACACGCAAATTATGTTGCTGTGTCGGTACTCTTGCTCGATCCTCGTGTGCTATATCAATGCAGAAGTTTGAAGCCGGTGAGATGTATTATGTCGGTCGGCTAGCAAAATATTTCCCCTACGGACTGTGACTTTTTATCGGAGAAAGAAACATTTTTGAAAATTCAGACAATGATTAAGAATCCGACGAATCGTCTTCTTTCTCAAATACTTTAATGAAACGTCAAAGCCATCAATATTTGAAGATCGGCCATCATCGAGATCGAATTAGAACAACTTTCAAATTTGACGCGAAATTTATCACATGACATTACACTAAGAACTGTTACTAAGTCTCGTCTCGACGAGACGTAGGCTACGACCTGTATGCAACTTAGTTAAAGGGGTACTAAGTACGGTACGCGTCTTAGTGGGCTTTGTGAAACTCCCGCTAAGATGCATCTTACACTAAGTCCTATAACAGGACTTAAGGCCGCTTAAGACGCATCTTAGTGCTTAGTGAGACAGGCCCCAGGTGTCTTTTATGTAGATGCAAACACGTCCTTTTCTTTTTGTAGTTAAATTGTTTTAGATGTGGAATATAAAGCAAATAATCACCTTTTGGTTTCAGGCGATGGCAAACTATCACTTCCTCGTCGATCAAAATGTATACGCTATCTTTCCTCAGCTTCGCTTCGGAAAGAAAGCTACATCCAGATCGCCTCGGAAGTGATAGTTTGTCCCATCACCTTCACCAACGGTAGTTATTTGCTTAATATATTTTAAATCTCAGTAGCAGTATGAATGGTCAATGTACAATATACACTTGCTTGTTCATAGTTCTCATAGAAAACAGAAGAAAACGGAGTTAGTCCCAGCCTCCCAGGAGAGTCACTATCGTCACTGTAATTCAGTTTCAGTTTCAGTTTTATTTTTCATTTCCAACATAACAGTAATTTTGACAAGAAATCAGATATACAATTCAACATTCAATAATATAATACATTTTACATGGTTTAAAGCTGTGAAATAGAAAGTACACATAAATATCCAGGTATAGATTGTAATCTGAGTTCTCAAGCAGTATGTTTTTAGAATCATTTCTCTCTAACCACTTATTGATGCACAATTTGGAGACCTAATATGGTCTTACTTTTTTGAAAATGAAAAGAGAGACTATTTTACATTGATTACTGATTGATAACGTTCTCCACGACAATGTGAGAAGATGATTACCTGGTTGTATGGAGCAGCAGATGCTAAGAACATCACCCTGTCTACATTGTCTTTCATCTGGATCATTGCTTTAATAGATGTGAGAGATACAGGTTATCACAGCCGTCAATACGATCCTCGTCACCAGTACAATTGGCAGTGTAATGCTGTCCACTGAGGTAATCCAGCGCTGAGCCGAAATAGTCATAGCCATAGACGTATGGTTGGGATGTATTGAGGCCGAGTTGACGGCAAGCTACGGCTGCTTCGTTCACACCGAATCCTATACGACAGAACGGTGACCAACCACGATAAGTCCCCGAGTAAATTTCAAGGCGCCCTCTAAGTCGGTCTGAACCACCAGCTAACCTGAGCTCACCCGTAGGGATGATCTCTATGGAAGAGAAGATGGAGGAGAAAGAAGAGGAGTAAGAGATGTGATTCCTCAGCATATAGATACGATATTTTGAAGATTGTATTTTATACTTCGTGAATCCGATCATTATGGCTGAGATAAAATGACTGATGCAGAAACCGCCTTTATATGGTTAACAGATACATCATGGTAGGGACATAGCTTCGAATAGAAACAAGTCCATATTAGGGCTTATACCTGGACAAGACAATTCACTCGATATCTGGAAAATCTAACATGTGCCATAACATTATAAGTATAAGTGGATATGAGTAAAATTCTTATTGATTTATATGCCATAATCAGAGCCGATCAAATTTTTACCAAATTAAAAGACATGCTCGTCAAGGAGACTTCCTTTCATTCGGAGGACTCTGGGTTAACTTTGACGGATTAAACAAAAAATGAATGTATATTTATAATAAGCCCCACCTCCTTTGCAAACGATGGCAAGGTCTTCTTTATGCGTGTAAAACTGCACGAGTATCCAATCGAACTGATAGCATTCGGTAAGTCGGACCTCGTCCCCGTCACAGGTGATCCTTGTCACCAGAACATACTCCGAGTCAGCCGGTGTGAAGATCATGCTTTTATCACGTACAAACTCAGCCTCGGTGAAGGGTAAACCCAACTCACGACAGGCCACTCGAGGAACACTGGCTCCCATGGTTTTGTTAGATATCGTGCTCCAAGTGGAGTTGTAGTAAATCTCTAAACGTCCATAGTAGGTCGTGCCGTTAGACAGCCGCAAATCACCTTCACCTATAAATGTTAAGAATAAAATATGGTTCGAATGAGTGAAGAATCATCGCTATATTAAAGACATTTCATAGTATGATGTGCAAGGGTGTCGATTTGTATCCGTGGTTGGGGGATGATAGGTGCCAAAATATTTTCGGCAATGGATCAAAGCAACCAAAGTGGTAGAAGCGTGTGGCAAGTTGCACCCCTCCCAAGCGCGTAGCCAGGATTTAATTTTAGGGGGGGCGGTAGTGAGCACGCGAAGCGCGGTTCGTAGGGGGTTGGGTGCAGGGATGGGGGAGTCCCCCCCCCCCCCCTCCGCGCAAAGCGCGGAAGCTTTGACGTTTCACCAAATTATTAGAGAAAGAAGTCGATTCGTTGAACCGTTCTCGACTCTTAATCCTTGTTTGAATCAAGTTCCCCTTCCTCCGCGCGTAGCGTGGAAGCTCTGACGTTTCATTAAATTATTAAAGAAAGAAGACGATTCGATGTACAATTCTCGACTCTTAATCCTTGTTTGAATCAAGTTCCCCTTCCTCCGCGCGTAGCGTGGAAGCTCTGACGTTTCATTAGATTATTAAAGAAAGAAGACGATTCAATGTACCATTCTCGACTCTTAATCCTTGTTTGAATCAAGTTCCCCTTCCCCCGCGCGTAGCGCGGAAGCTCTGACGTTTCATTCGATTATTAAAGAAAGAAGACGATTTATGTACCATTCTCGACTCTTAATCCTTGTTTGAATTCATTTTTGCCCATTCCTGCGCGAAGCGCGGAAGCTTTCACATTTTATTACATTATTAGAGAAAGAAGACGATTTGTTGTATCGTGTCCTTCATGAATTCAGTTTACCCCCTACCGCGCGCAGCGGGGAAGCTTTAATGTCTCAACAAATTATTACTCTTAATCCTTGTCTGTATTCATTTTCGCCCATTCCGCGCGTAGCGCGGAAGCTTTCACGTTTCATTAAATTATTAGTAAAAGAAGACGATTAGTTGTATCGTGTACTTTGACGTTTCATTTGATTATTACTCTTAATCCACGTCTGAATTCAGTTGCCCCCCTAACAGCTTTGCCCTGTTCGCTAAATTATTAGAGAAAGAAGACGATTCGTTGTACTGTTCTCTATATTAATCCTTGTTTGAATTCAGTTTCCCCACTGAAAATAAGTTGTGTCACAAATAAGTTGTGACATAATAATCTTTCTCCAAAAATGAAAAATGTTTTAGGAAATATCAGGAAATAAAGTGAGTGAAAAAAATAAAAATAAAGATACAATTACGTGAATTTTAAAAAGGGTGAACGGAAACAACATAACAACTAGTGAACTATTTTATAAGTCATACTAATGTCCGAAAATCTTTCTCCTTGTCTCCGATCTCATCACGAAATCGTCACAGAGTTCATCTATTTTTACACTGTCCAGGATTGTCTGATGTGCATTGCAGATTGCTACTTTTGTGCTTCGCGCTTAACATTTAGCTCGTTGCTTTTGATGCTGCGTCTTTGCATTTGGCGCACTGCATTTCTATGATGCTGTTGATTGAACAAATTGAATAAATTCATCAATTTCTGATGAAGCCGTATGAGCGAGTATTCAATTTATTCTTGTCTCATATACGGTTGTCTTATTTACTTCGTATATATGTATGTATTATGAAAATGAGATAGCAAAATGTGTATATTGATGGTCATCTTGCGAGTAATAACCATTAACTACTCTCATCGGACTCTCATCATTAATTTTTCTCTTCATTTTTTTTTTTTTTTTTATGGTAAATTATTGGGGGGGGGGATGATTGTACAGGCCATCCCCTCCACCTGAAATATTGGGGGGGGGGATATATCCCCCCCCCCCATCCCCCCCGGGATCGACACCCATGATGATGTGGGTTTTGGGGTGTAATTCCTTACCCATAACAGCTTATGATTACGTGTCCGTAAAGTATAGCACTGTTCTGAGTTTTTTTTTTCTCCTTCATCACAGCGCAGTATATAGAGTACAAAATTATGTAGTAGCTGTGCTATGTGAAATGATCTAAATATTATTATTAATATTATCATATAATGTTATCATTATGTAGTCTGTTGAACAGTATCCATATATGACGCTGTTGTCATCAGAGGTCATAAGCACATCGGGACAAGTACCCCTTGACCACAGCCTCAAATAAGTATCCCAGACAAGTAACCCTGAAAGTTACTCCGGAATAGCTCTCTGCAGACAGATCCGTTAAATTACCCTGGATAACTATACCCTCAGGCGACTCCCGCCTAGGACAACTACTGTTCTTGCTTGGGCAGCTAGCGAGGAAAACTCGGTGTTTTTCCCTGGGGTATTTAATTGTCCCAGTCCGGGGTAGTTGACCGGGGTAGATGTCTGATGGAAGGCATTGCGGTTTGTCACTTAGTCTAGCTAGAGAGCAGTAATGTTGACTCATTGTCTTCAAATTTAAGATGATAATGATGATGCTTACTCTGAGCGAAACTGCTTCCCAAGGAGGTGATGAGGCAGACGATGAGAAGAGGGAGACGATATGAAAACTGCATTTTCACGCTTCAACCAGTCGAATCGCGGATGAAGAACGAGTGAATAGTAATCAACCCTTACAGCCAAAGACATCAATCAATAATTCCTGCAGAAAACAAAGGGGCGACACAACGAAAAATTCATACACGATACACAAATCTTACTGACTGTGCTGATGTAATGATTCTATTCGCAGGGTTTTTATTGATAAAACAATTTTTTCTTTTTCTTTTCTTCTTGTTCTTCTTCTTTCATTTCGTGTATAAACTTACATTTTATGTTGCCTCTACTTGGGACCCTCAGACCTTAATCAATTTGGTTTAAAAATGAGCTAACTTCAACTGACATGAGTGAGATAGTGTATTGGCAACCCTCTCTTTCCCTACTTCCTTTCACCCCCTCCTATTGTCTCAACCCCCTCGCCATATGGAAACGTTGTATCATCCGCTCAATCTGACTTGCGTGCATAGAACAAATGAGCATTTTTCCATGAAAAAGTGAAGTTTTCTAAAATGTGCGTTTCTTTCCAGGATTGGGGCGCCCGGAAGTCACTCGGGTAACATTTCATAAAGTATAATATAAAAAGACCATATGCACATTTTCTGTACTTTTGTCGGAAAAAATACATTTATCCAGCACAATGTCGTCTCTTTTTGCGTTGGAGAAGAGCAAATAGCGAGTTTCAATCACACTTTGGCCGCTCTCGCGAGCTCTCACTCGTTTCACTGTAGTCAAGCGACTTTGGGGCAAGCGGTTAATGAAAATACTAATCGTTAGCTTTATTCTGGTATTAAACTTGTTTCGATTGATTGTATAATTTTGTCGGAATAAAGGAAACAAAAAGGCTCGACCAATAACTTATCAGCGTCTGAATTGACCTTTTGACCTTGAATTCCCTGATGCAAGCGCACTAATGACGTCACCTTCGCTAAATCGGTGTCTTTTATCGTAAAATGCGACACTTTCAAAATGTCTATACATCTTTTTTAACTATTAGTAAGATATAACATATTTTTTCTGATATCACTGAAGTTTGGGGTTTTATTTAATGAGTAATTTTAAAATAAGAGCCATTTTACTGTTTTAATTTACTGGATCGTACCATTAAAGTCGCAGGGTAGAAAGATGCATTTTCCAACCGCGCCAAATTTAATTTACGTTCCGACATTCTGTTAAATGGGTTCGTGTTGTTAAGAATCCACTGCTTTCTGCTCCAACAAACGTCCACATGCGGAGTCGTTTATCAACTCAATTATTCAAATTTATGGATGCTTCCTAGCTTCCCAGGTGTTTGTGTTGCTGTTGAAGCATTTCATTCACCTGTTATCATTCTTTGTACTCCAATTGCCAGAACGCAAATTTCATTTTGGTTTTACAGTTTCATCGGAGTCGTTTATCAACTATATGTATTCAAATTTATGAATGCTTCCTTCCCAGGTGTTTGTGGTGTTTATGCATTTCATTCACCTGTTATTATTCTTTGTACTCTAATTGTTAGAATACAAAATGCACATTGGTTTTATAGTTTCATGCAATAAGTAAGTCAATAAAAGAGTATGTTCTGCACAATAAAAACAATGTGTGTCCCTATTGTACAATGTAATGTGTCCCCTCAGTTTGTAATAGTTAATTTACCCATTCACATAATGGAACTACCTGCCTGATGAAGCCAGTGGCCTGTGACCCCTGAGCACTCAACACCGTGTGGGAGTCAGTTTGTGTTCAACTTCTTTTATGAGACAAATACAAGCAAACGTTTCCATATGCCCCCCCTCTCCCTCTCTCTCCCTCTCTCTCTCAGTCTCTCTCTCTCTCTCTCCTTCATCATCTTTGTGATAGGATGAATAGTATACTTTGAAGATTACTAGAAGAAGAGTTAGCTATTGTCTGACAGGATGATATCACCCTTAAAGGATACCTCAACCCAAAGAATCAGTAGGTATTCTGAAAAATGAGATTTATTTCTGCCCTTTGATGTACAATATTCCTTACGAAAGTGTACAAGAGATATATAAATGAAGATATTGTAACGGACCAGCCCGTTACAGGTAGTTATCTTGCAGAAAACGTAGAGGGCAGTAAGCTTTTGGGGCGTAAGGGCCCAGAGCGCGATTACGGACGCACCATGCGTAAAGCAGCTCTCATAGCGTCTCAGATGCTATAAATAGCAGTAACCAGCGGGAATTTCGTCACTTCGACGCTGGCTCTCGTCTTGGTCAGATAGCGAACTCTCCGCTTTGCTCCAGCTGAGCTAAAGTAAGGTAAAGGACTGGAAGCGAGAAATAGAGTTCCTACAAAAGGCAATACCTGCCTTTACTACTTGTTGAGATTAATACAGGTAATTGGTGTCGGTGTTAACTATGATAACGTGTTGGAGAAGTTGACTTATGTTTGTATTAATAAAGTATACCGTTAAACAATCCATCGTTTCATAACGAGTAATTAGTTGAGTCTCCATAGACTGATGTAATATAATCCTCTCATAGAGAATACACGTCCAGCTATCCAAAACACCTCTCATCTCCACACTCATATACTTTGGGAAAACGGAGCCACGTCAGGGCCTCTAAACTACAAGCCAAATAGAAACCGCTCGCATTATTCAGGATGGCAAATTCTTCGTCAGATGACGGTGATAGAGGCAAGGGACAGGCCAGCCCTCCAGCATCCAGGACCCGTTCTAGGATGGAGGGCCGTAACAATATTCTTGGCATGGTGTAATTATGCCTTTCAGCATGACATGAGCCATCTTCTTGAAAATATGACGCACCAGGCGAACTTGTACACGTATCATGCATCAAGCTTTAATTGGAAAGACTTTTTGATTCTATAACAAAACCTTTATTTTTCAACGAGGAAAATGATAGTTGAGAAGGTAAACATTATACTTGATGAAAAATACATAATTATAGCACTTAAAAAATCTATTTTATTTATGCGAAACCTTCAGCCCAGAACAGCACCAACATATTTATGCAAATTTTGTTCTGACACTAGTAGAAATGATAATAGCAGATGATCATGAATGAAATGCTTCATCCCCACACACACACGTGGGAAGGGAGAATCCATACATTTTGAATAGGCCTACATTTACTTGATGCGATGCCCATGTCTTGCTGAAAAACTGTACATTGTTTTTGCTTTTCACCTCTCTCATACACTTTGTTAGGAAATCTTTTAGATTAATGGGCAAGAATACAATAAATCACTCAGAATAACAAAATTTATTTCACGGGGGTGAGGTTTCCTTTAAGATGAAAGACGTGAATAATGATGTATTTACTGCATCAAGTGAAATTTAATGAAATTCGCTACACGTATAAGCGAGGCTATACGTCTGTATACCCTACGCTTGCATAATTCTCGTTATGTGATATTACACACAAACGTGTCTCTTTTAGGAAACTGATAATCATTTCAATAAATAGATGTCTTACCATCTGCAATCCAACATCAGATGAACATTGTTAGAAGCACCGTCATATTGGTATGATTCGCTGCACCATCATACCATCGAAACCCAGGCATCCATAAAGCACCAGCGAGCATACTACACAAAGCTATCCAATATCAGCCACGCCTTGGATGCTCATGCATGATGAACGCCTACAGACATTGAGTGAATTATAGATGAACGAACGCTGCCTTGAACTAATGTATATCTACCATTACTCTTAAGATCGCTCCCCCCCCCCCTTCTCTCTCTCTCTCTTTCTCTCACTCTCTTTATCTGCCTATTTAACGCCGTATTATGATAAACGGCTTTGCTGCTTTTAACAGCATGCCTATGAGTAGCATGCACGCTGAAACTCGTTTTAACAGCGTTAGTTATCAACATTTTTTACAAGCCTTGCTGGCCTGCGAATGTGTATGTGGAATATACGTATGTGCACAGCTTATTGGCCTCTCTCTCTCTCTCTTTTTTTCTCTTTCTCTCTCTCTCTTTCTCTCCCTCTATCTATCTCTCTCTTCCTTGACCCACGCCACGCCCTTCTCTCTATCTTTCTCTCTTGTTCGATCACTTATTATCTGTGTATTCTGCGACGGTTTCACGAACGAAGACAGCATTTGTTTTACAAATCTTCTTGCAATGATTATAGCGTGCATATAAGGCTATATCGTCGTGGGAATAAAATGCCTTAGTTATCACAATAAAGTATGAATGTTAAAAGAAAATATCAAGTAAAACGATGATCACAAAATATTATCAAGTTTGAGGCAACAAGAAAAAGTAAAGAGGGGTGTTAAAGGTACTATGTCCCTTTTGCAGCCAACCTCAAATGCTGTAGAACTTTGCAGAAATTATGAATATGTCATGTATGTCCTTTCTGTGAAATTTAAACGTTAGCAGTGTCCTCATATTCAAATTATGCAAGGAAACCCGTTTACTTGCTAGACTTCACTGTCAGACACTATTGAGTGACTGACTGGCTTTTTTTCTTCTTTGGTAATAACATACATGAAAAGAGTTGTAAAGGGTACATGAGCATTTGTCTACATCAATAACCCACTTCTTGTGATGGCCAAGATTAAACTGATTGAATCTTTGCGCAGCATAAAACGTATGACCATTCGGTACAATTGTCTGAAAATCAAGACTATTACTTTTGGGCTCTATAGCCCTAAAGTCGATTTGACAACTAATAGTCGTTATTTTCCCACTTGAAGACATTTTCATGCCCCACCTTTTTCAGGGAAGTTCTAAATAAGTATTATCTTTCAAATGCAGTTGGAATTTAACTTTTTCATTTTTGGGCCTGCAAATGGGACATAGTACCTTTAACAAGTTTAAAATAACGGGTAGAATTAAACATTATTAAGTTAAAAGCGACGTGAAAATGACAGAAAGAAAAAGAAATAGAGATAGAAGAGAATTTGATCAAGAAGCTAATAATTTACACAAAATTGTCCATTTACTCTGGGCTCTCAACTCGGCTGTGTATTCTACAAATTTTAAGGCCCAAATTAATATGGTTTTATTTTAAACTCGAATAAATAACTTTTACGACATTGTTCAAAACGCATTGGAAAGTTTCGGTTTGCTCGGCAGTGAACCGATTACCCCTTTCTCTCACTCACAGCAACTCCCTCTCACCATCTCTCCTTCCCACTCATACTTTCTGTATAATCTGCTCAATCTTTATCTAAATTACTCTATCTCTTCTTTTCTAATTACCTCTTCATATTTCTCTCCTTCGATTGATTGATTTCGTTCAAGTATATGGACATTTAAAACATTAATCATAAAAGAGAGAATATAGAACCCGAAATTAATGACTCGACTCTATCTTTCTTGATTCTCTATCTCTCCCTCTCTCTCTCTCTCTCTCTCCCTCTCTCTCTCTCTCTCTCTCTCTCTCTCGTCTGCTCTCCAGCAGTCTCTCAATCATTTTCTTCATCTTTTGTTTTTAAATCGTGTAATAGGTACGTCATTTTAAATAATCTCAAATTTCAGAATAACATTTTTATTGATAAAAACACAAAGAAGATACAGTTGCATATATCATAACGTACATATAATATTCATAACCCAAACTTCTCCAAATGATTATGTAAAGCCTTGATAAGAGGCATCTTGAGATATGAATAGGTAAATAAATGTCGACATAACAAATAGTATACCTATCAAGGAAGAGAAAGATATATACAGTGAATGAGCGAAACACAGATAGAGAGAGAGGGAGAGAGAGGGGGCGAGGGAGAAGTGAAGCACAACACATGTATTCATATATGAATATAAAGCATAATTCAAATATTACTAAAATATTTTTTTAAATGTTCAATAAGTATCGCAAAGTAAAAAAGGAAAAACTGTAAAAAAGTGGGTTACGTGTTCTAAAAGTCTCTTATCATTTTTCTTTCTTTCTATTGGCATCATCATATTTAAGTACCTTGATCATCGCACTTCGGGCAATGATAAAATATTAGTTTCATAGAGCATTATTGTTTACAAGTTTGTGTAAATACATTGGCTGTGATACTAAAAAGTGCTTTGCATAGTAAAAATGTTCACGTGTAAAATATCATATTGTATAAACTGAAAGTGCGGTATGTTTTAATGCCGAACGACCGCATGATTGTGGATCATACACGAATCGTCAAATTCTTTTACAACATATAGAAATTGTATATTGTATAATTTAAAAAGTTGCAATTTTACGTGACGTAAAAATCTGCCATCTAAATTAATCCCGAGATTAAAACATTGTAATTTGTAACCGTACCTCCAGTTGTCATGTACATGCATAAAGTAATATTATTTCATCGTATTTATCGAATCAAAATACCCAATCTGCTTGGGAAATTCTTTGATCTTATTTTCTACGTCAATATGTATATTTTCCCGTTTCATTCTTTTTTTGAATAAGAATATGTCGAAAGGGTTATCGAAGATCATAAATGTTCTACCAGAAAAGGAATCCCTGGCGAAAACGATAATTTTCGAGGTCATATAGGTTTATGTAGAGTATTTCTTACTGAACCTACTATCGAAACATCTGTAGGATCTTCAAGACAACATAAGAAGGTATGTTCTTCATCAATTCACTTATGTATATGCATCCGTGTAGATTCAAGATTCAAGTTTCATTGTCCATTTATAATAATACAGAAATATGTTTCCCATTGGTGTTACTGTCAAATACAATAAAACATGGGCATAACATGATACTGTATACTGAGCAAGCTCTCATCATACAGTATATAAGAAGAACATTATTCAGAGTCACATTATGAATGCATTCATACATAAAAAGCAACCTGATATAAATTACAAAACCAATATCGCAAGTTCCTCTGATCGAAAAAAGGGAGAGATAGCTAGAGAGAGTGAGAGAAAGAAAGAGGAAAAAAATAGAGACAAAGGGCAGACTCAAAGAATTTCATTTAAGAAAACATGGCGAAATACATAGCAAAATACGGTCGAATTTCAACAGTAAAGTAGAACAAAAGACGTTACACTACCAAAAAAGGTGTAACCAGATTGGTTCAACAAAATTAAGATAATTATGTATTGTTTACAAATGAGAGCTCCTTGTTGTTTGTGCATTTTATATGTGAATGTGTAATTAATCAAGTTCTGCATTTTGTTCTTCGAGTTCTTGGTATATACGCACAAACAAATTCCAGAGCGGTTAAATGTGAAAAAAAGATAATAGGACTGGTGTGTTATGTCCTTCGTGACAGAAGTTACTTTAGCCAGTATGAAATTTTCATAATATGGGGGCAGGGACAACTCAGTGGATATCAAACGTTGCGCAATCTTTCAAGAACGTTATATTCTTCTTTTATCTGCTTGAATTAGCTTACCATAAACATAAATAAGATTAAATAAAGGAACATTTTGAATGACCTACTGGTAGAAAATATTCAAAACCATCCTGAGAAAAATACATCATTTGCATTGCTTTACTGTGTACAATATTTTAATGTAAAGAAACATATTATTTACCTTGTAACTCTTACCCTCACACACGCCCTTCTAAAATATAGCTCACAAAAAGAAAAAAAGAAAATTTTGTAATGCATTCACAAAGTACTGATGCACATGAATTCGTGATAATCAAATTTTATCGACTTTCCTCTCATTTTTGTCTTGAATTCTCATCTTATCCCTTTCACATTTGTACACCACATAATGAAATTTACAAGCGTCATGGCAATGCATAACATTACAATTCATCTTTTGACTCTTTTAACAATGATACGAATGAGAACAAATGAAGTCACTAAAACTATGTTTCGTTGCAGTGGTATAGATGCTGTCTGGTATATTAGAAACAAGCCATCGTCCATGTCATCCAATGAGATGTTCATAGGCAGGTGGTGGTGCACTCGGAGCTACCTCGTGTCCACTGCTTGTATACATCGGGGGTGCGCTCGGCATGCCGCCTCCTGTATGAGGAGGTAAGGGGTGACCAGGGTCTCCTTTGGTTGGGTACGACTGTTCCTGTGGAGGATAAGGTGCAGCTGGTTGCGGGGGATAAGGTGCAGCTGGTTGCGGGGGATATTGATTGGGTGCAGGATAAGCACCTGCTTGTTGAGGAGCGGGTCCAACAGGGTATGGATAGGGCTGTGAAGGGTATGGGGCACTACCAGCTGCTGCAGGTGGAGGAACTTGTCCAGAGGGGTACGGATAGGGCTGTGGAGGGTATGGGGTACTACCACCTACAGGAGCAGGTGGGGGCATGGCCTGACCAGTGGGAGAGTACTGAGTACTGGGTGGAGCGACAGTCCCAGCTGGATACCCTGGAGTAGATCCATGGTAGTAAACTGGTGGTGCTGTATTCCCGCCTGGTGTCATTGATACCTGCTGACCTCCACCAACCGGCTGAGGAGCTGGATTCTGTACCACTGCTGTATATTGTTTCTTCGCTTTCTTCTTTTTGCAGCAGTAACAACAACAGCCGATAAGCAGAACTATAATACCGACTACGACAATACAACTTACTACGGCTCCAACAACGGATCCTTCACTCACAACTGCACATCCATCTGTAATAAATATTGAAATAAGACAGATTAAGTCTTCATGTCACGCATTTTGACAAAACTGTGTGGTTTGCACATGGTTGAGCTATATATGTTATACTAGAATCAACACTACACTGTCTTTTCTTTAAAGGTATATTTTTAAAAAGCTCACAGCTAAATGGGTTTACTCATTGAATTTGTATTTTGTATTCGTTAGAAACTTCAATCACATGGTACATGAATATTTTGTTTTAAAATACATAGGCATAATACTTATTACAAATATGGAAAAAAAATATTTGAAAGTACATGAAAACTACATGTAAATGTAAATAATTGTAAAAGAATGTATTCATACATAACTTCAAAAAAAATAGAATTTGGTATTCGATTGATATCATTCTGTCATTGTGAGTTAGAAGGAATTTTTTTAAACATCACTTTATTGTTCAATCTTGCACAACAAAGGAGAAGATACAATAACCCAGGACAACTCCATTTTACTAGAAAATGCAGGGCATTAAAAGTACATACAGTGTATAAATGTTGTATAACATCAACACACAAAAATTAACTAATTTTACAACATAGTGAAGACTGAGGAGTTATGGATATTTCTAGCTATAGATGAAATAAGAGGAGCTAAATATTGAAATTTCATTTGATATATCAACTTAATAAATACGAAGCATACATAATGAGTATTACAAGAGTTTCAGTCGAGTTTTCCCTCGATATTTTCAAATTACACAACTTTCACTGGTTCGTCCTCCTATGACCTATGAAAGCCACAAAATCAAATTTACATGTACTACTAGTATTGCTCATAATTTGTATTACACAGGTAAAGATATGTTTGCAAATGTTAATAGAAAAAAGAAATAATAATATAGTATACATTTTCAATATGTTAATATATATACTCCTATTTACTTCAGTATTGAATTTAGTGAATATCACTACATTATTTAGTTATATATTCATCTATTCATTGATCAATTCATTCACTAATTTCTTCATTCGGTTTTCTATGTGTAGGATAATTCCAATCGACCCAACAATATAAATGTTGATGGTCTGCTGACCAAGGAAGCCCTAGAGGCTACAGCATATACAAAGACATGAATAATATTCTGGCATATAAAGCCAAGGCAATGTGCAGTATTTCTATATAATGAGCGAGGAAAAGTCGTGCTCAGTTGTAATTAGTGTTGTTGTTTTAATCATCACTCATAAACATAAATATTGACTTGATTTGAAGATAAAACTGAACGTCTATTAAATCATAGAGCTTCTTCTGGTACATAGAGCCCTAGAATTTAATTTCCAAGTGAATAACGCAATTACCGTTATCACAAAATTTAGAATTGTGAGTATTAGTACTGAGTATATAGTAATTACCTGTTTCGGATGGACAACAGATCCCTACGTCCTGTGTGTGGCTGCAAACGATCTCATTATAGTTGTCATAATCGAAAGACCGATAGAAAGAAGGACACGACTCAATCCGCTCCTCATCACCATTGCAGTTGGCAATATAAGGTCCACCGCCTAGGTATAAATTCCCCTGGCCAAAGTAAGCATCAGGGTGGACCAATACATCAGATGAATTGAGAAGACCAAGTTGACGACATGCTACGGTTGCTTCAGTCACGCCGAAGCCAACGCTACAGATTGATTCCCATCTGTTTCCCAGGTAGATTTCCAGGCGCCCACTTAGTTGGTTTAAGCCATTTACTAATCTAAGTTCACCAGTTTGAATATATTCTGAGTAGAAGAGAGAGGTACAATGTTATTCCAATTACGACTAGTTAACAATTGTATAAATTAACGATACCTCCATAGGGGCACAAAGGGTGAATTTCTACATTTTGTAATGTTTTCCTCTTTCTGAAAATAAATGAACAGGTAGAGCTCCAGTAAGATGCAACAGAGGATCAGGTTATCTTTTAATTTGATCGCAGGACCCTCGTAAATGAATGCTGATGAGATTACCCTTGAAAAACGAGACATATCATCTTCATCATTATTATTATATTATCATTATCATAATTATTAATGCTGTTGTTGGTGTTGTTATGGTAGTGGTGTTGTTATGGTAGTGGTGTTCTTGATGTTGTAGTGTTGTTGTAGTTGTGGTAGTGGTGGTGGTGGTGGTGATGGTGGTGGTTGCGTTGCTGTTGTTATTGTTGTTGTTTTGGTTATGGTGTTGTTGGTGTAGATAATTTGTTGTTCTAATTTTTACTTATTCACGCAATGCTGTTTAATATATTGATCTTTATAAGATGATGACGTGGATCCTAATCGAATGATTGGTTGAGAGCTTTTACGTGACCAGGCATTTATTTAGCCTAACAAGTTATTTGGATAATGACCGGTAATTAGCAAATGATAATGACCGGGCATTAGTAAAATCATGTTATAAAACAAATAAAACATAATCTTATAAAACAAATAATACACATAATTTTGTTCGGGCATTAGAATTAAAATTACTAATGCCCTGACTGCTGTGTATTATTTGTATTCTAATGATTCTTACCTCCTCTGCAATGGACACCAATATCATTGTCATGCGAGTAAGTTGTTGGGAAAGTCCACTCGAATTTCGGGCAGTCTGTAAGTCGTGCCTCGTCACCGTCGCAGTATAGAGTCGTAGATAAGACCCCAATGTTATCAAGAGATGGGACCATAGAAACATCCTTGACTCGTATAGCTTGCGTGAAGGGTAAACCAAGCTGTCGACATACCACCTTGGAGATATCATAGATGACCCAATCATCATCTATTGTGTTCCATCCAGAGGCATAGTAGATCTCGACCCACCCCTTGGTAGTGTTGCCGTTGGCTAGCCGTAAATCTCCATTGGCTGGGTTAAGAAGACACGTGTTTAAAAGTGAGAAAAATATATCCCTAATTGATTCCTATAGACGATGTAACTATATATTCATGGGTCTACTAATTCAGCTAAACGCAACCCTGGGTCAAAGGTCATGTTTACACCTGATTTTGAACTTCAGCCTAACCTTAATCTTGATAAAAAAAATTGGCTATCGTGTGTTAAAATAATAATGAATCTATCCCTTCGAACAAACACAAGCACAAGAGGCGAGGTTGGAAATATAATAAACCGAGGCAAAACGTAATATGCATTATTGATAATAACCGAGTTGTTAGTATTATAATTATATGATTTCAATCTTCTTCTTTTTTTTTTTACTATAGTGCGCCTTGCATGAGCATTTGATTTCAAGTGGATGTTGTGCCTTCTAAATCTTGTATATCGTTATTGTACTGTATCATTATTATTATTATATTATGAGGAGGCGCGATAGCTCAGTCGGTAGAGCAGTGGTCTCGCTATCCAGTGACCCGGGTTCAGAAAAAGTATCTTGGTCGACGCACAGCACGCCTTCAGGAAATCAAGATCCTGTGAGACTCACCCGATAGCTCCATTCCATTACCTTCAAATCTTCAAATCATAACAAGTACCAAACTACAGATATGGCTATACTGGACTTCAGCAAAGTATACAGACGCCTTCTTCAAAAGTTTTTACGGTATACGAGGTGAAACCCTTCTTAACCGGTCGTCTTCCGAGGGTCATAGTGAATGGGAAAACATCACCATGGATGCCTGTTCTCAGCGGAGTTCCGCAAGGGGTCGTCCTCGGCCCACATCTGTTTATCCTCTACATAAACGACTATCGTTAACCCTGAAGATGAAGTTACCTTCTAGTCTGACATTAACAATCTGCTAGAATGATCAAGCAAGTGGGGTATGAAATTCAACTCATCAAAGTGTAAATTAATGAGGGTCTCCAGAAAACGAAATCCGAGGTAGACTGATTACCAGATGATAGATAGCCCCCTTGAAGAAAATAATTACTTGGGAGTTATCATCCAAAATGATATGAAATGGGACAGGCAGTCCAACATTGGTGCAACTAAAGCAACAAAGATGCTTAATTTCCATCAAAGGAATTTCTCCTCTTGCTCAAGAACTGTGAAAGAGAATCTCTACAAGTACATAGTTCAAATCCCTATATAGAATACGCCAGCTCGGCGTGGAACCCTGGAACCAAGATAAATAGGGATCTGCTGCAAAAAAGTGCAGCAAAGGGCAGCAAGGTTCGTGTTGGGCGACTTCACTCCCCGGTCCAGTGTAACCAAAATGCTGACAACACTGAAATGGGACTATGTAGAGAGAGAAGACGCCTAACCCAAAGGCTAACTACAATCCACAAGATGCTAAATGCAGAACTGGATATCCCACTAGAAGATTATCTCCAGAGGAAAGGCACAAGAAGAAGGCGGACACTTGATAAACATGATAAACAGTTAACCGTCTTTCAGTGCGCATCAACACCATTTGCATAAACCTTCGTTCCTAAATTTATAAAAATCTGGCATGATCTACCCCAACCAAACGTATACATGAAATCCAGCACAGTCGTCAAACCTGCAACCCACAAATTAAAACAAATAGCATAACCCCTGAATTACACAAATGTATATACTCTCGTCGAGCCCAAATGTATCCTTCTATTCATAGTTCCCAGCGGACCGTTCTGAAGTGATCAACACAAAGTACGAGGTACAAGGTAGTGTCATATCCACATTTCTGTGATTTTTCAGCAAAATACAAGATGTTGAGCTCCTTTTTTATTTACAAATCCCACCTAAATACCTATTTACTGGTTTATTCAACAATGACTAGTGCACAATAAATTAAGAAACTATTTCGACTGGACTATAAGTTGTAAAGATGGAAAGGGGAAAGAAAAAAAAGACTCACCTAATTCATTGGCCCATGACAAGCACATCGGCATTAAGAGAATGACTGATACCAACGTCTTCCAGTCCATTCTTCGTAGGATCCCTTTGTCTCTGCAATTTTAAGAGTGACGGTCAAAATCTGATTGTCAAATTAAACTATCCTTGTTTAGGCCAAATGTAATTCATTTTTAGTTTCCCGTCCCCTCTCTTTACCCTTTTATCAGCCCGTCTCCTTCTGTTATTTGATGTTCATGTTCTGAAATTTAAATATTTAAAGCATCTTAAGATATCTAGACAGTTACCCAAAAGACTAGTATAAATACAATTCTAGCTTGTTCTGAGCCCCTGACGTGCATGAACAAATTAAAGACAGTCAATGTATACTTGTTCGTTGTTATTATCACAATGGAACCAATACCATTTCATATACATATCAAATTGCAAATAAGTGGTACCCTCTCCTCCTCACTACAACTTATCCGAAGTATAAGTTAGAAAATGAAATTTATTTGGCCCTATATAGGCTCCTCAATATATCTTTTTAAGGGGAGTAGAGGCCATCTTGATATTAAGGTAACTTTAATAAAACAACATTAGTTAGAGAATGATGTCAGGGGAAGTTTGAACAAAATCTGATAAAAACAAGACATCTTAATATTTTTGAAGTTGAAATCAATCAAACACAAGTTGGCATCATTCGAGGTCAATTTCTACTCGCTCTGTAGGAAAAAAAATCATAAATATACCCACTGTTGGTCATAAAGGTGGGATAATTTTTTCTTTACCCCAATTTATGGAATGATTTTGAAAATGATTTATTCCTAATAGATCTAAATAATAGTATACATTCTCAGGTTTTATTGAATAATAATTTGCGAATGTCTGTTTTGCGTGACTGCTAAAGCATGTGTATGCTACTATACTTATCAACCAGGGGACCTACGCCATTAAGTCATAACTGACAGAAATGAGGATTAATGCCTGGATTACGGCCATGCACTGTGGTTGAAGGCATGGCCACACAGAGGAATTTTTCCTGTTGGGGACCGGGTAAAAATGTAATGAATTATTGACAATCTAATGCAATTTCCTTGTATTGTTTTATTTGTTGGGGCTGCCCCCTACCCTAGCCCCTGCTGCGTACAGTCATGATTCAGTGGCAAAGCAATTGCCTCGTAACTGTGAGCCCCCAGGATCAACACCGAGTCGATGTGATATATTTGTGCCCTTTTGTGAGGCAATAATCCTCATTATTGTCAGATTTGACAAAAACAAAGTATTTCCCCCAATTTAAGCATAGTAGCATGTACATGCTTTAGCAGTCACGCAAAACAAACACTCGCAAATTATTTTCCAATAAAATCTGTGAATGTATACTGTTACCTAGATCTATAAGGAATAAATCATTGTCAAAAACCTTCCATAGATTTGGGTAAACAAATTATTCCACCTTTATGACCAACATTGTATTATATCATCTGTGTATCCTTGCATTTATGTAGGCCGTTATGAAACAAATCTTTTCCTTCATCGACAAGTAAAGCCAGTTGGCATTTATGAAGTAAAAAAGAGACAATTGCGACTGGGTTTTCCTATTTGCCTCTGCCCTAAATTCAGTATAGGAAATGGATGAAATTATTCGTGAAATATCACAATGAAAACAAAAAGCCTAAAATCAAACGTCAGCTGACTACTATGAACTTCACCTACTAGCCCCAACATGTTATTGGATCATCTTCCAATAGTAATACTGTCATCATGTTTGAAGCTCATATTTCACAAATTGACCTCTATTTAATACCTTTGACCTATTTACCCAAATTCTGATCTGAGCTTTTTTCTATATATCAAGTTTGAGCCTCATATCTCAAGTTGTTCTTGAGATATCACAATAACAAGGCTAATATTTAGAATGTCACAAATTGACCTCTGCGACCTTCGACCTTTGACATATTAACCCAAAGTATGATCAAGTCGTCTTCATACGGTAATACATATCATCACCAAACTTGAGCCTCATAAGTGGCTCTAGAGCGCTTGCGATCATCAGGCTAATAGGTGGAATACAATATGGTGTAAAATATAATATAATAGTCGGACAACCCGAATGTTAATGCCTCCAGCACCACCTTCGGTGAGCGGAGGTATGGACGATATTTTCGGTACAAAGCAAATTAAATGAAACAAATAATAAAACAAAACTCACACGACACCTACGTTGGTATATTAATCGAAAACCAAGCCGCCTCCTATGTGATTGTATATGGTTCAATCCTGGACCTGGTTCAATGGAGTCCCTGTATTTGCTTCTTTAATAAAACTATCATGAGCCTTACGCTTGTTGTGCCTTATTTGGTGCATTTTTGTACTGCCCCGTGTATACTTAATATGTTCCGGTCGATCGAGTAAAAAATGACTTATCATATCCGCAGACAGCAATTTAGCATCTATTACTAAACCTGAAAGGGAAGTGTACTTCCTTGTCTGTTTTTTTTTGTTTTTGTTGGACAAAGCTTTCGATTTTGTGAACTCATAGTTTCATACCAGGTAATAAGATAACTAATTCAACGTTATAAAAAAAATGGAATGTTATTGGTGCACTTCACTATATTTCACATATATATACCGTGGAATGCCAGGTTACTACAATGCTCCCCTACCGTCTCTCTCTCATATCCCGAATATAAATACAAATAATAACCAAAAAAACTATTGGAAAATCAAAATTGAAAGAAGAAACCTACATAGAGATACATTTCAGAGTTGTCATGTCAAACACACACATAACATATCCCGGCATCATCGAAAAAAGGTGTTTTCATCAAGATAGCTCATTAAACATGTTGCCAGTTGCCACGAAAAAGAGTATTTTCCGTAAATAATAATATATTAAGGAAACAATGAACCACCATTGGTTTGGTTTCATCTGAAAGATAATTAAATTATCTCCATTGTGATACACATTTTAACGGAATTCGAAATTATTAACATTGCAATTTTAAGTTAGAAACATGATTTCTGTATGTGATTTTTTTTCATTTTCATTTTTGTTTAAAAAAATAAAACACACGTTATTTTGCAGACATCAAATCGGAGAAGTCTCTTTATTCGTAAAAGTCTAGGAATTTTTCCCTGCACAAGGACAATATATTGTGCTAAGGAGAGGCTTATATCCCTTTTCAGTAAAAAGTTTTAGCAACCCTAATTTATTTACTTATGTATAGCAAATACTGACTAGACTGCAACACACTTTTAGGCTCTGGAGGGCCCAAGATTACAGCGTTTAGACTAATACAAATGCAAAAATCTTCTCGCTCGGTCGCTACGATCCCTTGCATAATATCCTTCAAAATGTACAACTAATTTCGCCCCCTACCGCTCATGAAAAGGAATTGCTGGCCCTTCCAAGGGGCACAACAGGGGTGCTAATAATTGTTATTGCCAAAATTAATGAACCAAACCAATTCCCAGTACTTCTAGTGCCCTTTTGTTTGCACTCACGATGGTTGGATTTTCATTTGTCTTTCAAACTCAGCATGTTATCTGAAGGACAACATACTAGCTATTTGACAGCTCAGTTTGGGCGTGACCTGGGGCTTTCATATATTTAACAATGTTCATTTTTCTGAGGAAAAATAGATATAAACACCCAAACCTCTTATACCATTGTGGTCATTACTCTTAAATTGAAAGCAGAATCATAACTCTGAAAGCCTATATTTTATTGCTCCGAAGGGGTGGGCGTGGGAATGAATTCTCCATTTTCATTTCTGAATGTTTCCATCGCGGGAATCACCCGGCCCTCTTGCGGTTACCGTGAAAAAGATGGTTCGCAGACCAGTGTTTCACCTCTAGACTTGTATTTAGTTTCATACTTTTCATTATCTAATTTTCTTTCTCTCAGATGGGGCCGTGGCCATTTTGTTCAACTTGGATTCGCCCAAGCAGAAAGTGGTGACATTACAATGCCTTATTAAAGTCGCCTTTCTTTCTAAATTCGGACGACTTCCAATCACACTAGCACAAGTTGACTATCAAAATTAATCTATTATGTCTTTGCATCCCATTTAAATGAGGTATATTTTAACAAAAATGATGGCTATTCATTAATACCCCCTTCACATACACGGATTATTTTTACGAGTCCTTACGGATCGCACAAATTCACGGATCTTTCACGGATCCTTACGATTTGGCCACTTTTACGACCGGTTTAAGAGTTATTACGAGCTGTTTGCGGTTTATTACGGATTATTACGAGTTATTACGATGTATTTACGGCAACAGTCCACGATTTGTTACGAGTTGTCACGGATAACTACGAGCAACTAACGTGTTAGTTACGATCTGTTTACGTGATGTTACGAATAGTTACGAGTAAGTTACGAATATGTACGAGTCCTTACGATTTTTAGCCAAAAAATAACAACTGACAATAAAGTGTTCGAATTTGCAGCTTTTATACCTTTCCCCAAATCAAAAACAGTTCGTAAGCATACGTAAAGTATACGTATCTATTCGTAAAGTACTCGTAACTACACGTAAAATGCTCGTAATAACCCGTATCAATCCGTAAAGCCATCGTAAAATGACCCGAATAAAATCGTAAACGACACGTAAGCACACGCAACCATCCTTAAACTGCTCGCAATAATCCGTAAATAAACCGTAAACAAATCGTAAACTAACTGTAACGAATCGTTATAAAAATCTGTTACGAGTCATTAACGGATTCTTGCGAGCAGTTTACGGATGGGTACGTGTTGTTGCGAGCGGTTTACGGATGGTTACGGATTGTTACGAGCTATTTACGGACAAATTTACGGACAAATTTATCCGTGGACACTCGTAAGAAGATTTTTGACATGTCAAAAAACTTACCTCTCCTTTCATGGATCCTCAAGAGTGTCTACGAGTTGTTGCGAGTTGTGACGAGTTATTTACGGATACCAGCGAGTTATTTACGGATGCTTGCGATTGACTACGAGTTGGCGATCCGTAAGGACTCGTAAGAAAAATCCGTGTATGTGAAGGGGGTATTAGTCCTAAAGCAACTAAACTATTACAGCTCTGTCGAATGATCAAATAACCAGAAAACAACAGGACTACAGCATTTAGAAATGCCTCTCAATTTGTATACATCATTATCTTTTACACAAAGCTCATTTCTAGGGGCAAAATGGGACTAAAAATTGTATGGGTGTACATTCATTTGTATTAACTTCCTTAAAAGCAAATGGGGAATGATGGTATTGAATTCACAGGAAAAGTCTATAAAAACCGGAGTATCTAAGTTTGCAAGAGAAGCGAAACTGCATCTTCCAAACCCCTGTTTTGTCCATATAGGATCACATAACCACAAATAACAACCAAGTGCATAACATAATTTTAAATATCATATACAGAAATACTCAACTAAATTCTAAATAACATTTTGACAAACTATACATTTCAACTTTGATTTTTTTTAAATCATTTTTCCTTTTTTAAAACAAATCTTAAAAATCATACGGATGCATCTTAAAGAAAAGAAACAAAAATGGTATACAATATTAATGAAAAATAAAACAATGCATTTCTTGTATACTTAAAATTATTAATTTCCTATATATATTCAGTAATCTTTATTGCTATCGGTTTAAACGGAAATATGTTTGGGATGATTAGTACGATAATGGCAATCAATCATTTTTGACAATTTAAATAGACTTAAATCATACAATTTTCTTGATACTCCTTGTTTTAAAATAATTGTGATAATTCCTGTATCTTGCAGGGTGTTTTTATTTATAAAGATAAACAGTAACATTCCAGGTCAAATTTTCAATCGTTCCAGGCCACAATTTTAAAAGTTCCAGTGCCTTGTTTGATAAAACTTGTTATCGATAACAAATGCTAGAATCCTATGACAAACTAGCTCTCAGCCAATCGAATGGGGCGATTTCAGTAGCTTATAACGCTTACTGTACCTTGTCATTGATAACAAGGTTTATTAAACAGGACACTCAGGGCCTGTACCTTGTCATTGATAACAAGGTTTATTAAACAGGACACCAGGGCCAGATCTAGGGGGAGGGGGGTTCGGCGCCCCCCCCCCCCCCCCCCCCCCTTGGCGGCCAAGTGACAAAATAGGGGGGGGGAGAAAACGGAAGAAGAAAAAAAAAAGTAAAACAGTAAAACGGCGCGATTTTTGGAAAATCCTGGATCCGCCACTGGGTCAACCCCCTCCCCTTGGCAAAAAGCTAGATCCGTCCCTGACACTGGTTATCAATTCCATGGACAATGACTTTTCTGTTTACAGTAATACATGTCCGAGGATTGAGTGCATCCCCCAAAAAAAACTTCAAACAAACAAACAAACAAACCATTGTCAGTTTTAAAAATGAACCGTCCTGACAAACCTGAAGGTTAAAGGTCAAAATCTAGCTCATTACATATGCAAGGGCTATGCAGATCATGCACTCCATTCGGATAAAGTGTGAGTAATACTGAGGACCTGCACTGGTTTTGTGAGTAGGACTAGAACTTGGACTAGGACTTGGACTAGGACTAGGACTAGGACTAGGACTAGTTCTCGGAGTTGGGTTCGGAGTTGGATCGGGATCTTGACAATGCGTAGCCTTGTCATAGTTCCTGTACTCTGCATTGTAACTCGCTGCAGCGAAGCAGAATGCGGCTGTCTTGTCGCACTCACACAGTTCCTGCAGGCATTGGGTGTTAAAAGTACCGTCTTAAAAAAAGAAAGAAAGGAGGAAAAAAGGGGGAAAAAGAAGAAAGAATGAACGAGACCAAAAATAAAATAAAATCTTTCACAGAAATATGGAGAAACAACACCCATTCGTGATGTGTTGGACTATAAATAGGGGAAAAAGAAAACGAGAGGGGAATGGAAAGTGAAAAGAAAATAATCGAACCCTCCCCACCCCCTCTTTATTGATCCCTATCACTATTCTTGCAAACGGACCTCTAGGAAGAACAGAGCCATTGAATAAGGAGCTTTGAATAGAGCAATCCAGCGGTATTCTTTTTAAATAATTGCTTTTGTGATGTTCATATGTAAGCATACATTTTTTTTCAACAGAAAATAAAACCAAACCAAATCAAACCAAAAGCACATTTGGACGGTGACCCCCCCTCCGAATGTTGGTTGAGAGGAATAATAGTACAAAAAACAAGTAGGCCTAATCCATTTTTACCTTGGGAGCCAGAAGTGGGTTTATTGATAAACTACTTACAAAAGGTTTGGCAAAGTGACGAAAAATAGAAGCATGTATTTTTAATCGGTACAACTTTACGCAAATTTACAAAAAAACAAGGTTATATGTACCCGATACTTAGAATTATTGGGTAATACCTAGCTTAAATTGGGCAACATCTAACATATATTGGGTATTATGTTACCCAATAACAACTTTTGATTTTGTTATGATATAATCTGTTTAAATAGTGTACGCTCTAATATAAAGAGTTAACGGCCTTCAGACTTAAAATGATAGCTGTTCTATTGATGGTTATTAGGAATAAAGACTTATCTTCCATCTCTTTTTGGTAGCCAGAAGGGCGTTAGGGGAGGCTCGGTCGGTAGAGCAGTGGTCTGGTAATCCGGCGACCCGGGTTCGAAACCAAGTCGATGCGCTTGTGCCCTTTGCTAAGGAATTAATCCTCATTACCAGGTCCCTCTGAGAGGACGTAAAGCCGTCGGCCGTCTGGTTGCTTACTAACAAGCATTTATGCTTTCTTAGCAGTCAGGTAAAATAACCACCACTATCTTACTCATAATGACGTTAATATACAGTAAACGTCCTCCTTGGTCTACTATAAGCCGGTAAATATTACTCACTGCATTCTATTTGAGGGTCCGAATTTCCAGTAGTGAGGCAGTCACGTAAGCTATACTTGTATGAAGAATAATACACGTTGCACTGATCGTCAAATTTGTTTTTGATGCCCTCATAACAGTTGTCATGGGCTTCGCAACAGCTGTAGAGAGGAATGAGAACACATTTACTGTAATTACTACTACTAGTATTAGTAGTAGTAGTAGTAGTAGTAGTAGTGCTGATGTTACTAATACTACAATTATAACTACAAGTAGGCCTCTTTAATACTTTTAATAATAATGGCTATAATCACAATTAAAAAATGATAATATTGACGATATTAATGCTGATCATAATTACAACTATATTAATAATTGTAATAATAATAACGATAATGATAATAATTATAATAATGACAATAATAATGCAAATACAAATTATAAACAAATTATATTACCTGTAATAATAGTATTAATGATAATAATATTTATAATAATAAGTTTATTTATTTCATTTATTTATTCAAGTTTTATTTAAAATAGAGGGTATGTAAATTCAGTTAAAAAAATTGCTTTCCAAGCACGCCCTCTAAAAACAAAAATGATAGTATAAATAACAATGATTATATGAATAAAAATGGTAATGATTATAATAATGACATTAATAATGAAAATTAAAATAACACCAAAATTATATTAGTATTAATAATAATGATATTAATGATAATACATGACAAAGAAATTTTGCGTAATCGGTGGTGGTGGAAAGTTCTTAGTGCTACAACCCACCTGTCTAATTGATCCACTGAGATGCCGCTCCCACCATACCCACAGTGGCAGCCGTACGAGATGTAATCGAAGCTTGAGCGAGTGGTGGCGCACGAGATCATAGCGCTGAACCCGAGAAGGTTGCGTCGGGGTCGACTGAGAACGTGAGAACCATCAGGAGACGGACCTGAACCAGGAATGAGGGAGAGATAGATGGAGGGGGAGAGTGGGAGGGAGAGGGGAGGCGGAGAAAGAGAGAGAGAGAGAGAGAATGGAGAGAGAGGGAGGGACGGATATATATATATATATATATACAGAGGGAGAGAGAGAGAAGGGAGAGAAAGAGAGGGGGAGAGAGAGAGATAGAGAGAGGGAGAGGACAGAGAAAGAGAGAGGGAGAGAGAAAGAGAGAAGAGCGGAGGGATGGATGACAGAATTTGAGAACTCCCTCCTTTATCATTTAATCAGTGTATTATCATTCTTGTGTTAATGTTAGCTTGGAAGGAAATCGTAGTAGAAATGTTCCCTGAAAATTATTCCTGTTTAAATGCCCCTATATATTTCAAATATGACAAGAAATAGGTAAACAGATAAGACAAAACATTCAGGGCAAATGTGTGTGTTTGTAGTGTTAGTCTATCCACTTACAACACCTCTGGCAGACCAGTGCATAGTTATGATGGAAATCTAAGCCACGTACACCCTCCTTCTCGACAAGGCCTACCCCATATGACTAGTGCACAATAAATTAAGACGCTTTGTTTACTTGACTATAAGTTGAAAAGAAAGAGAGGATGAAAGAGAGACAAAAAACTCACCTAATTCATGGGCCCATGACAAGCAGATCGGCATTAAGAGAATGACTGATACCAACGTCTTCCGGTCCATTCTTCGCAGTATCCCTTTTTTCTCTGCAATTTTAAGAGTGACGGTCAAAATCTGATTGTCGAATTAAACTATCTTTATTTAGGCCAAATGTAATTTTTTTTAGTTTCCCGTTCCCTCCTTCTTATACCCTTTTATCAGCCCGTCTCCTTCTGTTATTTGATGTTCATGTTCTGAAATTTAAATATTTAAAGCATCTGAGGATACCTAAACAGTTTACCAAAAGACTAGTATATTACAATTCTAGCTTATTTTGACAGTGGCGGATCCAAGGGGGCCCAGGGGCCCGGCCCCCCGGGAAAAAACGTGTAAAAACACGTTAATTAACCTTTTTTTGGAGATGCCCCCCCCCCCCCCCCCCCTGGCGCTCAAGGGGCGGGAGGTGCAATTTTTCAAATTATCGAGGACCCCCCAAAAAAAATTGCTCACTTTATGACCAACAGTGTATTATATCATTTATGCATCCTTGCATTTGTGTAGGCCGTTATGAAACAAATCTTTTCCTTCATCGACAAAAGGGCATTTAATAAAAACAATTGCGACTGGGTTTTCCTATTTGCCTCTGCCCTAAATTCAGTATAGGAAATGGATGGAATTGTTCGTGACAAATCACAATGAAAACAAAAAGCCTAAAATCAAATGTCAGCTGACTACTATGATCTTGACCTATACTAGCCCCAACATGTTATTGGATCATCTTCCAATAGTAATACTGTCATCATGTTTGAAGCTCATATTTCACAAATTGACCATTACCTTTGCCCTTTCATGTTACCCAAAATCTGATCTGAGATTTTTTCGATATATCACCAAGTTTGAGCCTCATATCTCAAGTTGTTCTTGAGATATCACGATAACTAGGCTAATATCTAGAATGTCAGAAATTGACCTCTGCGACCTTCGACCTTTAATATATTAACCAAAAGTATGATCAAGTCGTCTTCATACGGTAATACATATCATCACCAAGCTTGAGCCTCATATCTCTAGTGGTTCTAGAGCTCTTGCGATTATCCGGCTAATAGCTGGAATATAATATGATATAAAATATAATAAAATAGTCGGACAACCCGAATGTTAATGCCTCCAGCACCACCTTCGGTGAGCGGAGGCATGGACAATATTTTCGGTACAAAGCGAATCAAATGAAACAAATAATAAAACAAAACTCACACGACATCTACGTTGGCATATTCGAAAACCAAGCCACCTCGTATGTGATTGTATATGATTCAATCATGGACCTGGTTTAATGGAGTCCCCGTATTTGCTTCTTTTGATAAAACTATCATGAGCCTTACACTAGACTTGTTGTACCTTTTTTGGTGCATTCTTGTACTGCCCCATGTATACTTAGTTTCCGGTCGATCGAGTAAGACATGACTCATCATAACCGCAGACAGCAATTTCGCATTCATTACTATACCTGAAAGGGAAATATACTTCCTTGTTCGATTTGTTTGTTTTTGACAAAGCTTTCGATTTTGTGAACTCATGGTCTCATACCAGGAAATACTAATTCAAATTTATAAGATATATAAAGTATATCTATTATCCTTTACAGCTTTTAAATTATCCCTTCCTCGAAACTATATTTTCGGCTAATGGTCTCTCATTCTCTGTCTGCGTGTGTATGTCTCTCTCTCTCTCTCTCTCTCCCTCTCTCTCTCTCCCTCTCTCTCTCTGTCTCTCTCCCTCATGATTTCATTTCTTACTATCACAATACGATTAGAAAAGATATTATGATTGTATATATATACACACACATATATATATATAGGCCTATATATATATATATCAAAGATATCAATTTCTTTGTTATACTGTTTATAATGTAGATTGTACCTACTTTTCAGCATTGGTTTTGGCTCTTATGATATGAGTATATTCCATTCGCAATTTATTTAATCACTTTCAGTACAGTTCAAATGTCCGAATGTTTTTTATAATGATTTGTAATTTTCATTAGCCTGGCGTCGATTTCATATTCAAGCCACTCTAATTATATATGACTGATTATTACGAATTGTACATCAACATGACTGTACTACACTTCAATATATTCAAATAGTGGTGCTTTCATTGTAGTCAGGACAGCATTGGTCTTATTGCTGTATTAGTCTTATTGCTTAAGGAAAAGCTACCCCCCCCCCCTCCCATTCTTTTCAAATGATGGTTGATTGTATTCTACCTACTTGTAAAATATTATAATCTTCTGTAGCTATCCAGGATTATGCATGCCCATAGTAATTATGAATAAGGATGCACATTATACATGTAGTATTTGAAGCTTAGATATCGGCTTGATCAATAAACCTCTTAGACTTTCAGGGCGGAGTTCGAAATAATGGTTTTGAATCACAATGAGTACGGACCAATGCACATTCGACACAACTATATTTTTTCATTGAAATAACAAACAAAAACTGTCAAAAAAATTCGAAAACTCGAGTTGTTATCAATGACCTGCGCAACGTGTAGAGATAAAGGCGTTAACAGAGAGAGAGAGAGAGAAAGAGAGAGAGAGAGAGAGAGAGAAAGAGAGGGGGGACGAGGAGACACCAAGTGTTCGTAGGGAAAACCCAGGGCACAATCCCAGAGATAGAGGGGGAAAGAAATAAAGATATAAGCGACAGAGAGAGAGAGATACAGGCGCGTAGCCAGGAGGGGGCGCTGGGGGCGGTCGCCCCCCAAAAGACGCCGGCCAAAAAAAAAGAGAAAGAAGAAAGGAAGAGGACGTAGGAAGAAAAAGGATTAAGAGTCGAGAACGGTACAACGAATCGTCTTCTTTCTCTAATAATTTAATGAAACGTCAAAGCTTCCGCGCTTCGCGTGGAAGGGGAGGGGGGGGGAATGAATTCAGATAAGGATTAAGAGTCGAGAACGGTATAACGAATCGTCTTCTTTCTCTAATAATTTAATGAAACGCGCTTGGAGAGATAATGAGTGTTCGTGGGGAAATTAAACACACAATCCCAGATATATAGAGAGAAAGAAACGGAGAGAGAGAGGGGGAAGGGAGTGTGTGTGTGTGTGTGTGTGTGTGTGTGAGAGAGAGAGAGAGAGAGAGAGAGAGAGAGAGAGAGAGAGAGAGAGAAAGAGAGACGGATAGACAAGGAGTGTTCGTTGGGGTCTTGGGGAAAACCAAGCGCACAATTGCATCGTTTAACGAAATCGAATTGTACAATAAAGTCGGAAGTTAAATAACTTAGATGTATATCTTCTATGATAATAAATGGTATTATCATGTGACAACTACAGAACAAGTGTCTACTCTTACATCAGACTGTTTATTGTTTCATCTCGCCTTAGGACATTTTGTGCCTATAGCTAGCTGGCGTCAAGTTAATAAGAATTGAACAAGTTGCTTGATCATAATTATGCACACGGTGATAACGAGGGGAGCTTTTTGAGAACCGAGATAGCTAAACCGTTGAACTCCACCACATGGTTCCTTAGACACTGTTCATGCTGTGAGTATCATACTCCATGGTATAATGGGATATAATGTTGCTTACTTCCTGCTTAATGTTAGGTGTCATGTTTTAGGCCAATGTCGTACAGGAGAACAAACGGTGACGTCCCAACAATATAATTATATCATATATGTATTGTTAATATTAATTTTTATTTAAATTAAAGCAAATTCGTAATAATAAAGTTAAACAATTTAATTTCAAGATGATTCATAGGTTTATTGCCTCAAAAGAAAACTTATATAAATGGCAAATTGTTAATAATAATTCATGCAACTCTTGTGGACAAGTTGACTCAACTTTTATTTCATGTTATATTGCCTTGATGTGACTTTGTTTTGGAAAATAATATGTAATTTGATATTTAATCTATTCCAAAAAGAAATACAAATAGACTAGAAGATAATAGTTGTAGGTATGGATATTGGGAACAAGAAAAATTCATTTCTGAATATTATTTTAAATTATGCGCAATATGCAATTTATAAATGTTACGTTAAGAAGATTGTTAATGGTTCTGTTCACTACCCACATACTTTGTATTTTTAATTCAAGTCGTTGTTAAGATTATTTTTAAGATATGAATGTGTTAGCAAAGAAAATAATACAAAATGGAAGAATTGTTGAATATACTTTAATTTTTAGCCTATTTTATGTTTCACTCAATCATTGAGTTATTAATGTAAATATGTATTACTATTATGGAAATAAAAACCTCGCTTGAGGATAAGAGAAAAAACATAAATGTATTGTTAATGCGTGGGACTATGTAGTACAGGGAGTATGCAAATACATAGCATCCACGTCCCATGGCAGCTTAATGTCACTTACATGATGATAGAAGTACGGTCTCCTTAATCCTAGTCACCATCACCACCCTTTAGAGTAAAATATTGGGTGTAAACTTTAGTTTATACACTATCCAGTGTAAACTTATACATTTCTTCTCTCACACTCTATTGCTGAACTCATGCAGAAATTAAGTTATAATTTCTTGCTCTCGAATAAACAGCTTAGTCTAATGACAGGGAGACGGAAATAGATTAATGTCTTAAGTACTGCAAGGGGGGGGGGGGCTGGGCTTGGAGGCTGAGCATGTATTATTGTTGTTTTCTGATTATCATTCAAATAATTTAACAATAAATATCAATGCATCATTATCATAACCATGTAGGAGATAAATATAATCTAGTGAAAATATGTATTATCTGATCAAGTATTCCACATTTCGACGTGATTCAGAGATTACTGTTTTTCATTTACGGTTGGGTCTATCAGAGTCATTAAATTTATTTATCAATTGTTGTATTATCAGGCCAAAGAAATTACATACTCAACAAACTTTGGCATTAAAGTGTCGTTGGCATATTCTCATATTCCAAGGATTTCTCCGTTTCCTACCAGACCAGACACATGTCAGCATAATGGCCTCTGCAAGGAAACATCTGATAGACAGCCTGATATGTCCAATCTGCATGGATCTTCTCACGAAGCCGAAGCTTCTACCTTGCTCACACACATTCTGTGAAGGTTGTCTAACCCAACTCCTCTCAACTAAAGTTCTGGGCGATCGGATAACGTGCCATGTGTGTCGCTCTATTGCACTCGTGTCTAACAATAACGCATCCAACTTTCCAACTAATCAAATTGTCCAGTCCCTTGCAGAAGATTTCAAAGAGAGATCTGACAAAAGGAGAACGTCCGATTCAACGGATGGCGCTTCCTCTGGCCAACGTTGCACCGTTTGTGATGATGATGATGATGATGATCAAGGGCTTGCTACCTTCTACTGTCAGAATTGTTCAGAATTCCTCTGCGACTTTTGTCTTGAGCAGCACAAAGGTTTAAGAAGAATGTCTTCCACGAGCTCGTTAGTGCTAGAGACATCGCGTCAGGGTACATCAGAAAACAACTCGGCTGTACACAGCACCCCCAAGAACTGCAGCAGTTCGTGTGTATCACATGTCTGGTTCGCATCTGTTGTAGGTGTTTGGAAGTGGGTCATCAGCCTTATGGGCATGAGGTCATTGGAATTGAAGAGTATGAAGAGAGCCACAAAGCAGCAGTTGGTCTTTTGCAGGAGAAAATAGAACAGAAAACTGCTGCGATACAGAGACACTCGTTCTTTGTGAAGGAGCAGATTAGCATCGTTCAAAATATCATCGGTCAACGTAGGCAAGAAATAAAAAATGGCGAACGAATACGACAAAGGAAAGATCAACTGCTTGAAAGGTGCAACACCTATCAGAGATCGCTCTGCAAAGATCTGGAAGGTATCATCAAGTGTAATGACGACTTCCTTCAGAATCTATCAACAAAGGTTTCTGTAGTCACCGAAGAGTCTACTTCTCAACGTTCAGACCAGTCGTTACCTGAGCGTGTCGCACGAGTTGATGAACTTGAGGCTCTCTTGAAAGGATACAACCCTGATGCATCTCTTGCTAAATCTATAGCACGCCGCGCAGAATTCCTGACCTTCCAACAAGCTGCAGAGTCCAAGGGTCTTGACCGTGGAACTGTTCAAGTCAAGGACCATAGGGAGCTTCAAGAAACAGCGAGTTTTGATGGAGGTGGGACCTGTTTGGCTGCGACATCAGATAGACAATTGGCTATTGTACCAATGAATAGAGATATCAGAGAGAATGCGTCCCTGTGGAAGATTGCGTTTGATCTATATTTGTTCTTTTTTGGAATTCTCTTACTTAAGACCACACTGTCCTACTTGTAGCTAGTTGCTCCCTCTATATAGAAAACAGTGGAGTGCTATGCATGTGCTATTTCCAGCATTTCTTATCCTGCCTATGATGTCTCTCTTGCTCTCTTTACAAAAGACACGTCCATCAAGCATGACTCACTATTCAATGGAAGAACTGATTGCCTTGAGTAACTGGATTCCAGAAAACAATAGGAAAAGGATTCCCCCTATTGATGCATCATCTTCTTCTTCTGGATAACCTGCCTCCTTCATTAATGAAGATCCTTGCAGATGTACCGTATACCTGTATTATGGGGAGTATATACTGGGCATCATCTAAGGTCCTTAGGTATAAATACCGGCCACTGGAAAAGGGTTTAGGCTGGAAGGACCAAGGATCGCCCTTCCGTTCAGTTTCTGTCATAATAGGGACTTTTAGATTGAGTGGACGAGAACACGACGAACGCCGACTGATCATGCGTGTCAACGTACTTTGCCACACCTCAATTTTGAAGTTAAAGGGCCACGCTAACCAAAACGGGCTGAAACAAAAATGGGGGGGGGGATGTAGAATAATTTTTGACGGAGATTCCGAACATGACAATTATTTTTCTTAGAAATCCTCAATAATTCTGGAATCTAGCTTTAAATATGACGACTCAGAACGCGCATAAAAAATGCCCAGTTTCGGTGCTAACGCATTTGACGTCACTGCAGGCGCCTCTCCGTTGAAAAGGAGGGTGATTTAGGCATTAAATTTGTCTTTAACAAGGCAAACTATGATATTATTTGAAGAAAGAAAAGACATTTATCGAAAAAATAATATGCACTTGATAATCCCAGGAATTTTCTGGCAATTTCGTCATTCCTAATTATGAAATAAACAAATTATCAATCGGACATGCCCGCAATGACGTCAAATGCGTCAACAAGCCACGGAACCGTATTACCTTTTTTCGAGGGGCGCAGCCCAGCAAGCGTGAGAACTGTGAAAATGGATGGCTATTATCATTTTTTCGTCAATTCAGAGATTTTCTGAAAATTCAGAGGCTAGAATATTAATAAGTAGAGGTGTATTTATGTTTTGAAAGGCTATGTTAGTTGGGTTAGAGTGGCCCTTTAATGGCCCTGTCACCATTTTTTTAAATTTTCAATTTAATCCAATTTTTTCGATTTTTATTTTTTTCTTCTTTCTCAATTCAATTTATTTATTTTTCGTATTTCAATAGGCCATTTTCGTAATGTAATCAAATGTAATGCATACGTTTTTGTGCAGTACCTCAATACAAATTATTTCATTCACCTGATAAGAATAATATTATTTCAATAGACAGAATCCAAACTGCATACATTAGTTGTTGTCAGGTTGGACAAGCATTATGGCTTGACCTACCTAGCAACACTTAATATATGCATTTTGAAAATGATGTTGGTTATTTTGTGTTGACAGTGTTGTTCTTTTCTTTTTAATGACAAAATGTACAATATTGTGGTTTTATTTCTTTTAAAAATGAAACAAGAGAAGTTTGTTATAAGAAGGTACATATTTTTGGATATTGATATGTGTATCTATTTCAGGTCTGTAAAGGTTAAAAGAGCATGGGATGCAAAGTGAATTATTAGGGGAATAATGTGAGGGTATTGCTGTTTTCATCATTTTAAGTGCAGTTCAAATGTCCGAATGTTCTTTATCATGATTTGTAATTTTCATTAGCCAGGTGTTGATTTCATTTTCAAGTCAATCTGATTATATGCAAATTTGCATTTTCTTTTTTTTAATCTTTATAATATCAAATTGAAATCCAACTACCACATAAGTCTGTGAATATTGATGTGCATCTCCTCTTTCTTTTTTTTCTGTCTTTTTCCCCTTTTACCAATATTTTGGTCCTCCATATTTGTATTATTATGTATCCTTTGAAGGTAGTCATACTATCAAGCTTTGCTTACTTTGTCAACCCTCCTGTTTGGATGATTTCGATTATTTACAGCCAGCCTTACTTTATTCTACGTATATTCTTTTGTCATGTGTAAATTTGCAATATTTGTTTGTTATATATTTTTAAAAATGCAAAAGAAACAGAAATTCAAACAGAAATAAATAAATCAAATTATTACGAATTGTACATCCACATGTATTACACCACATTATATTCTAATAGTGGGGGTGGCCGCGCACCCTAGCCCCCGATGCGTACAGTCACGCAAAACAAACACTCGTAAATTATTATTCAATAAAATCTGAGAATGTATGCCATTATCTAGATCTATTAGAAATATGTCATTTTTTAAAATCCTTCTCTAAACTGGGGTAAAAATATTTATTCCACCATTATGACCAACAGTGTACAATACCTCCACATTACCTTCCTTTTCCTGGTGATGCTACAGCACGTCTGACAGAGCAACTCCTATGTTGGTATTGTATGGTCTATTGTAAACAGGTGGTCAGCTCTGGTCCCTACCCCCCCCCCCCCCCACTTAGTGTTATTTAGGGTACGCGTATGCATGTCCCCTCCTTTTGAAAACACCCCTCTAAGTCCGGTGTGTAAAGTCAATACGGGCCGATTTTTGTGTATTACGAGCCGTACTTTTTTGCGTGAAAAGTACCCCTTTACCGAGATTTTGGGAACATGAATGCGGTCCCTTCGTTCCCGAGGGGGGGGGGGGGGGGGGGGCTCTGGTGCAGCTGCATACCACTGTCTCTTGTAAGCTCACTAACTACTGACGGATGATGTCACAAGATGAATGAGATCTGGAACATTTTTTTTAGGGCGGAGCTTAGCATGTCTTATAAAAATAATTAAATGAAATGTCAAAGCTTCCGCGCTTCGCGCAGGAGGTGGGGGAACTGAATTTAGACAAGGATTAAGAGACAACAACGGTACAACGAATCGTCTTCTTTCTCTAATGATTTAATGAAACGTAAAAAAAACGTAAAAAACGTCGTCCGGGGGTGTTGTCCGGGGGGAGTTGTCCTAGGGGGTGGTTGTCCGGGAGGTAGTTGTCCTAGTCCTAGGGAGTAGTTTTCCGGGGTTAGTCGTCCGGGGTTAGTCGTCTGGGGGTAGTTGTCCTAGGGGTTAAGTGTATGGGGGTAGTTGTCCGGGGGTAGTTGTTCCAGGGGTAGTCGTCCCAGAGGGTGATTTCCCTAGGGGGCAGTTGTCCGGGGGTAGTTGTCCGGAGGGTAGTTGTCCGGGGGTAGTTCTACTAGGGGGTAGTTTTACTGGAGGGTAGTTGACTGGTAGGTGTCCTAGATCCATGTAAAATACCCAGTTGATGATATCATCCCCTCATATTTCTCTATCCGCTGTTTGTACATAAATTTGTCACTTTCCTGCTTTTGGGATGTAAAAGATGGCTTGAATCCTCGAAGAAAATGTGCAAACTCACCATTACGGTAACGTATTGTATAAATATATAGCGAAATATTCATTTAAAGGTGTGATAAAAAAATATATAAAAAATAGATTTAAATCAAAATATGTGGGGAATAGTGAGGGAATTATATCGTCGACTCTAGAATTTGCAAAGAGCCTTAGTGATGCATACAAATCACTGTTTCAAGAAATTATGCGCAACTTTAAAATTCATAACTTTCTTATTTTTTCGTGCAATTTCTCTATTTTTTGTATTGGACTTGCCCTTTATGTCTTGTTCTCAACCAGCACATCATCATCATTTTCATCATCAATAACGACAACATCAATAAACAAAAAACCAAAGCAATAACAAATAAATAAAACAACAACAACCACAAAAACTACAGTTATGTCGTTTTGGTTCAGTTAGTTTTTATACTTCGATTTATTCGTTTTATTAATAATAATGATTTCTGTATTCATACTAAGAATTCAAGAAATGTGAATTATATGATATTTTTTTTCAACACATTCGAGCGATTTCTGAATTAAAATTCGTTAATGCATGTAGTTGAGTAAAATGAAATCTTATCAATACAAACCGCAATGGCAAAAAACATATTCAAGAAAAGAGCATTGTAACAAACCAGAAGTATGAACCCGTCGGAAAATAAAAGAATACGAATTGACAGCCAAATCCAAATACAGATCAAATACAAGAGTAGATAATGTTTTATTCTCAGTGTCGTGTCCAACATTATGTTGAATTGGGGATATCCCCCTACCCCCCTCTCCTCATGTTTAAAACAGCATAATCAATCCAGCATAGGCCATACAACTTTAGTACAATGAGTCTACATCATATCGGGTGCCAAGATTCCGCCCCCTCGCCCACCTGAGTGTCCCCACCCGCCCCCGGCCCCAGTACGCCACCCATTCATCTATAGCAGCAGTTCTTTCAAAGCGACGAAAGCAAAATAATAATGTGTACGAAGTTTTACCACAATTATGATCAGGCGCGGATCCAGGATTTCTTAGGGGGGGGGGGGCCCAAATTTGAAATTATGCGAGCCAAAAATTGGAACGTAATGGTGACCAGCAGTGACGTAATGCGGGGGGGGGGTGGGTGCAGGGAGGGGCAAGTTTCCCCCTCCCTCCTCCTCAAAAGCGATAGCTTTGACGTTTCATTAAATTATTAGAGAAAGAAGACGATTCATATTTACCGTTCTCGAAAATAATCCTCGTCTGAATTCAGGTTCACCCCTCCCGCGCGAAGTGCGGAAACTTTTACGTTTCATTAAATAATTAGAGAAACAAGACGATTCGTTGTACATTTCTCGACTCTTAATCCTCGTCTGAATTCAGTTTTCCCCCTCCCGTGCGAAGCGCGGAAGCTTTTACGATTCATTAAATCATTAGAGAAAGAAGGACTATTCGTTGTACCGTTCTCGAAAATGATCCTCGTCTGAATTCATTTTCACCGCCACCCGGCCCCTCCTGCGCGAAGCGCGGAAGCTTTTACGTTTCATTAAATAATTAGAGAAACAAGACGATTCGTTGTACATTTCTCGACTCTTAATCCTCGTCTGAATTCAGGTTCACCCCTCCCGCGCGAAGTGCGGAAACTTTTACGTTTCATTAAATAATTAGAGAAACAAGACGATTCGTTGTACATTTCTCGACTCTTAATCCTCGTCTGAATTCAGTTTTCCCCCTCCCGCGCGAAGCGGCGGAAGCTTTTACGATTCATTCAATCATTAGAGAAACAAGACGATTCGTTGTACATTTCTCGACTCTTAATCCTCGTCTGAATTCAGTTTCTCCCCTCCCGCGCGAAGCGCGGAAGCTTTTACGATTCATTAAATCATTAGAGAAAGAAGACTATTCGTTGTACCGTTCTCGAAAATAATCCTCGTCTGAATTCATTTTCACCGCCACCCCCCCCCCCCCCGGCCCCTCCTGCGCGAAGCGCGGAAGCTTTTACGTTTCATTAAATAATTAGAGAAAGAAGACGATTCGTTGTACCGTTCTCGAAAATAATCCTCGTCTGAATTCAGTTACCCCCCCCCTCCCGCGCATAGCGCGGAAGCTTTTTACGATTCATTAAATCATTAGAGAAAGAAGATAATTCGTTGTACCGTTCTCGATTCTTAATTCTTGTCTAAATTCAGTCCCACCCCCCCCCCCCTCCTACGCGAAGCGCGGAAGCTTTTACATTTCTTTAAATCATTAGAGAAACAAGACGATTCGTTGTACCGTTCTCGATGCTTAATCCTCGTCTGAGTTCAGTTTCCCCCCCTCCCGCGCGAAGCGCGGGGGCTTTTACGTTTCATTAAATTATTAGAGAAGAAGACGATGCGTTGTACCGTTCTCTACACTAATCTTTGTCTGAATTTTAAAGATGTTCTTTGTCTGCTCCTTTTTCTTTCTACGTCCTCTTCCTTTTCTCTCCTCTTTTTTTTTTAGGGGGGGGGGCGGTGATTGTTTGGGTACCGCCCCCACCGCCCCCACCGCCCTCCTGGCTACCCGCCTGCGGTCAGATTAACACATTTTGATACCTTGTCCGACCCCGGAAGCTCAGACGTTTAAGGCAATAAATTACGGTCAGACAAGCATTCAGGGGCCCGCCTTAGGGCCCCTGATGGGGTCGAGGCGGTGGAGCCCCCGGAAGCTCGGGGATTTTAGGCGTTTAATTACGGTCAGATGAGCATTTTTTATAATCCTTATTATTTTGTCACACTGGCAGGACACTTAGGCGTGGGGTCAAGGGGACAAAGCCCCCCAAAATCAGGGGTTTTAGGCATTAAATTACCGTCAACTGAGCATCGAAGGGCCCGTCTTAGGGCCCAAGGTGGAATCCAGGGGGCAGAGCCCGGAAGCTCAGGGGTTTTAGGCGTTTATTTACGGTCAGATGAGCATTTTGTTATAATCCTTATTATTTTGTGTCACTGGCAGGACACTATTTGGCGTGGGATCCAGGGAGCGGAGCCCCCCCCCCCCAAATCAGGGGTTTAAGGCATTAAATAACCGTCAGATGAGCATCGAAGGGCCCACCTTAGGGCCCTAGGTGGAATCCAGGGGGTAGATCCCCCGGAAGCTTAGGGGTTTTAGGCATTTAATCACGGTCAGATGATCATATTTTGATGCCTCTTCATTTGTTAACACTGGCAGTTAACTATTCTTTCTTTCTTGCTCTCTTCCTTTTTTTTTATATTTCTCTTTAATATACTTTTGTTGTTAAAGTGTGGGGGGGGGGGGGGGCTCGAGGCTCCCGATTCCCGCCGTTCCTCGGGCCCTGACATGTAGGAATCTCAAGAATCATATTTCTTGCCTGGCTGTAAATTTAGGAATTTGTCATTTTCCAACAAACGCATACAAAAGTATAATTTACTTAAAAGTGAGGAAAAATCTCGGAAATTATGTAATTATTTGTAATCCACAATAATTATGGAATTAGAAATGAAACACGTTTGAATTTGATTTCCCCCAAGCCCCCCCCCCCCCCCCTCTATCAGTACGCCAGTATCTCCTATTTTCCTTTTTTCTTTCCCTTTCCTTCCTTCTCTATTATTCTTTTGTTTGAGTGGGGGGCAACAGCCTGGAGGCAAGGCCCTTTCGCCCCCCCCCCCCCCCGATCTCCTTCTTCCCCCTTTTTCTTTTCTTCTTCCTCTTCTTTCTTTCCCTTTCTCTCCTCTTTCCCTTTCCCTTCTTTTCCTTTCTTCTCTCTTTTTTTTTTTTTTTTTTTTTTTTGCCGGGGGGGGGGGGCCAAGGCCCGCTCGGCCCCCCCCCTGGATCCGCGCCTGATTATGATAACATTAGACAATTCAAATATTATCAAAGTAGGCCTAGTAATTATTCAGTTCGAAAATGCATTTGTAATGATAAAATAATATAAATCATGGCAGAAAGAAGAAGAAGAATAAGAAGGAGAAGAAGACTAGAGAAGAACAAAAACGTAGAGTCGCTCTAAGAATAAACACTAAATGGTATAATAGAACTTTACGCCCAAGTGCTATCTGCATTTCCTTTTCTTGTCGTAGAAACTATACTTTGAGTTGTATTTCTCACCAGCAAAGCAAAATGCAGTTTCTCTGTCGCACTCGCACAATGCTTGCATACATCGGCTGTTAACTTTATCATCTACAAAATAGAAGAAGAAGAAAAATAAAGAAGGAAGAGAAAAGGAAAAAGAAAAAGAAGAAGATGGAGAACGAGAAGGAGAACAGAAGCAGAAAAATATTTGTAGAAGAACAAGGAGAAAAGGAGAAGAAAAAAAAAAGAAAAAGAGGAAGAAGAAGAAGTAGAAAAGAAGAAGAAAAAGAAGATAAAAAGGAGAAGGAGAAGAAAAAGTAGTAGGGAGAGCAGATGACGAAGAAGAAAAGAAGAAGAAGAAGGAGAAGATAAAGACGAAGGAGAAGAAAAAGAAAGAGGAGGTGAAAAAGAAGAAGAAGAGAAAATAAACGATTAAACAAAAAATAGAACATTGAGGGAGTTCACCAAAAATATGATGGATAGACCCACAGCGTATGCTTAATTTTCAACACTACAAATAATAAGTAGATCGTTTCCCGAATATTGGTATTGTGGTAATTTCAAAACAGTTGAGGCCATAAACTGCAACCCCCACCCCCTTCCCCACTCCAGGTTCGTACGCCTACATAGACGAGATCGAGAACCGGATAGAGCCCAGATTGTGTTTTACCATATAACCAGGGAGATGGAAGGAAATCACAATACTCACTGCATTGTATAGCTGGGCTACTGGAGCTGCCGAATAATCGGCTCCATAAATTGAGGCATTTTTGCGATCGGAATTTATACAGAGCTGTGAAGATATCGACGTTTCTAGGGCAGTAGCCTTCGTCGTAGAGGTCGCTATAACACCTGTCGTGTGTCTCGCAACATCTGTATTATTATTATATGTGGAAGGAAAAAAAATACACGGATGAATTATGACATGAAAGGAGAATTTAGGCAAAATATATCACAATTCTAGATTACTATATCAATATACATATTATTCAAAACACAGGTCGGTTGACCTTAAGAAGATGAGACCCCCCCCCCCCCCAAAAAAAAAGGTTATACACTGATACATATTGCGTGCATGTGTCTTTACAATATCTTTCTGTAGCTTTAAAAATTGAGACATGGATATTGTCCTCGTATTTTATACTCATAATAATAAATATTTTGTAAGATTTCATTTTATATTTGATAAACAACTTCCAATATTCCCGTCCCTTATAATAATTCAAAAGTAAGTACGCTTATCTCTACGTGCGAAAGTAAGAATATTGACCTTGGGCTTTATTCATGAGCCATAATGACACGAATTTCTGTTGACATAAATTCTTTTGACATTATTTAAATAACAAGGCCAGTTCTCAAAATTTCTTTGTACAAATCAAATAGTGTATGTTTACATTCTTTCATTACATCTATTTGCTCTTGTTGATAATGTTTATACAAAAACCTCAACTCGAGTGCGGATAGATCGTACAATGAAATCATTCGCATGCATCATGTGTTCATGGTTACCTGTCTACGCCGTCTACGGGGGTGCCACTCCCACCGTACCCGCAGTAACAGCCGTAAACCATTGTACGACAGGCCCGAGCGATAGGTGGTGCACCAAATCATGACGTCAAACTGAACGAGACCACGGCGAGATCGACTGAGTGCAATAGCGTCATCGTGTGACGAAACTGGACATGGGAAAGAGAGAGGGGGAAGAAAGGTATAAGTGGAAATAGGAAGAGAGAGAGAGAGAGAGGGGGGAGAGAGAGAGAGAGAGAAACAAAAATGATAGAAATAGATAAAGACAGATAATTATATTGATGGATAGATAAATAGATAAAGGGATAGAGAGATGGGAAAGATACACAAATAGAGATAGAGAGACAGATAGATGAAGAGAGAGAGAGAGAGAGAGGGAGGGGCGTGAGAAATAACGAATTCAAATCCCGTCTGTTCTACTTTGGCCGGGGGGGGGGGGTAAGAACTCCCTGCATAAGAAAAAGTGGATCATGGGGGACTAATGTGGACCGATTAGGCATTGTTTGCTATATAGAGGGCGCAAGTAGCTATAAATAGTGCAGTGTGGCTTTTCAGCAATAGTGACGAGTCGCCCTCTATTCTACTTACTTTATTCACAGGAATTCGAGGTTAGTTTGCAGTTTCACAGGGAGGGGGGGGGGGGGGGGTCGGCATTATTCTTCCACTTGGCTAAACCCATCGTGACAGAAATTGAACCGTGATAACCTTGTTATTCGACTCCATCCGATTAGTGGTTATAGAAAATAAATATTTGGGGGAAAGGGGAAAATCCCTTTCATTCTCCGTGTTTTTGCTTTCCTATTGTTTCGAAGAAATCAACCAAAGGGGTAAATGTCAACAGGCTGACTTTGGTCCGCCGGAAGACGAAAAGCGCCACTGTATTGGTAATGTTTGCATAATTATTAAACAAACACACAACTAATGGACAATGCTTTTGCCTCAGATTGATTTAAAAGTCTTTGCGATCGTGTTTATTCCATAAGTATCTTTTTAATTCACTCAGTTTAATACCTCATGGTTTCATTGTTTGGTTCATGTGCGGACCTAATACATTTTAAGAGGGGGAGGGGAGGGGAAGAAAAGGGGGGGGGGGGTATTCATACCGGAAATTGTTAGCAAGATCAAAAATAAAATGTGTAAAAAAAAAAAGAAGAAGAGGATGAAGGCTGCAACACCTGCGCTGAGGACGGTGTTTGAGAATGCAACGTCATAGACTATTCAGAAAAATGAAAATTATCTCTCTCTATCGCTACGCTTCCTCGCATGGAATGTTTGACATGTATAAGTAAATATCGTAGAAGGTGGGGTAGTATGAGGAGATACAACGTGTGTTGCAAGAGATGCAGAGATGTCAACCCAGTCTTACCTGTAACGACATGCACGCGAGCGCGGGTGATCCGGGGGACAGGTGCAGACTCCCCAAGAACAAATTTGAGGGGGGGGGGAGGAGCCCCATATTTCTATGGAGGGAGGGGGATGTCTCCATACTTTACTATAATTCTTTTTCAAATTCAATGCGGAAAAAACAGTTTATTCATGAAAAACATTTTTAAAGATATTACGAATCAATTAATAAATGAGATAAAACAAATCAAATCAACAGTAATAACGCGATATTATTATATCACGATTTTATTTTAAATATTTAATACTTTCATGTGACTTATAGTAATAACATGTTTGCTTGTTGTTTTGAGCTGGTCTAAGATGAAGAAAGACTATATTTGTGTTGAATTTAATATATTATATATTTTGCTTAATTATTAACCAACAGACCATTTCCGTAATGTGATTGAACTGCCTCATAATACGAAAGATTGCATTTGAAAAGTCAGAATGCGAAATGCATTAGTTGTTGCAAGGTAGGACAAACATTGTGGCTTTCCCGACCTTCACGTTTGGTAGCGAAAACAAAATCAGTATCCTCTAAATTGAGATATCTGCTTTTTGTTGTTTTACACCAGTGGACAGGTCTCACATACACATACACAGAAGCCAAAAGATTAGCACAGGATAGAAACAAATGGAGAAAGACAACAAGAAGATGTGCAGATGTGGTCGCCAATCGCCAGCAACTGACGGCGGCAACCAGGCCGACCAGGCCAGGCCGACACCAGCTTAAAGCCCCACTGCATTACTTATAGCTACTTTAATTGCGCCCTTTATACATGTATAATAAACAATGCCTAAGCGGTGACCGTTGGTCTCCATAGTCCCCATTTCTTATGTTAATTGAGAGCTGATTTGTTTAGATAACCACCTGTCAGTGACCATGTAGGGAGGTCTAGTCCCTCCTGGTCAAACTAGTGCAGATAGGCTTAAATCATCACAGAAAGAGATTGGGATGAAATGGTGGTGGTGGTTATTTTACCTGACTGCTAAAAAAGCATAAATGCTTGTTAGTAAGCAACCAGACGGCCGACGGCTTTAAGTCCTCTCCGAGGGACCTGGTAATAAGGATTAATGCCTTACTAGCGCATTGACTTGGTTTCGAACTCGGGTCACCGGATTACGAGACCACTGCTCTACCCACTGAGCTATCGCGCCTCCTCTGAGATTAACATGGCTTCCGAGCAAGACAGTTGAAAGTCGAACGGAAAACAAGTACAGCAGGTAGTCATTACAATGGCTACAGCCCAAGAGACCGACAATTTCGGTCTCGCGGACCTCATGACAACTCTTCAGAGGGTACCCCCACTAGACCGATAGACGACGAGACGGAAAGCCCATGAGACCGACAATAATGGTGGCCTGGGCTGGAGGTCTCTCGTCATGGCCCATTTATTGAAGGGTTTGGGGTTTTCGATGAGTAGGGGGACGAAAGGGCCTTGCCCCCCCCCCTTCCAAAAAAGAATAAAGAGAGAGAGAGAGAAGGAAACGAAGGAAATGGAAAGAGGGGAGAAAGAAAAAGAAGAAAAAAGAGAAGGGGGATATCAGTTGCGATTTTTCCGCAAACAAGTTGTGGAACGGGCCGGGGGGCAAAAGGCCCCTGCCTAACCGCCCCCCCCCCCCCCCCCTCAGCAAAAAGAGAGAGAGAGAGAGAGAGAGAGAGAGAGAGAAGGGAGTGAAGGGGGAGGGGGAAATGGGAGAAAGGGAAAGAAAATATAGAGTAAGAAGAAAAGAAAAGGGGGAAAAGAAGGAAGATCAGTTGCGATATTATCACTTCTTCTATCATCATTGTACAACTATCATCGTACAATTGTATTTATATATTTATTCCTCTTTGATAACAACGATATGAATATAAATCCATAACAGCAACAAAACAAAATACAGAAGAAAACTATTTTGCAGGTAGAAAGAAACGCAAAAATTATCATGCATTTGCATGTAAGTGTATCATTAGAATTATTCGTATTGCTTTATTACATCTTGTGAAATAGTATGCATTCAAGCTTTTGGAACTTTTTTGTGTATTTGTAAGAAAGAAAGCGTTTGGAACTTATAATGCACATGATGCAATTCCAGGTGCCATTCAGATAATTCAGGTAATACAGGTATCTGCAAGCCAACAAATTTTGATTTTAATCATGTCAACCACAACCTTCGAAATCTGATCAAATATGGGACACGCACGGCCAGGCACTAGTGTGGGAAATCTTCAAATGTTAATCAGTGATTATGACAAAATAACTTGTCTGTTGACTTACGAAAAAGTATATATTTAGTCAGGCATGAATTGAGTGGCAAATTGATTATTGTGTTAAAAGGAAAAAACATATTTGATGACCTTCCAAATTCCCCTATAACCAATATACGATTGGAGAGTGAGTACTCGTTTTTGTTGTTCTTTAAAACCTACTCAATAAAAAAAAGTATTAATAGCTGGCCCGGATACTTCAGCCTCTCACGAAACGCAAGTATAATATGTGTCTTAGGCCCAGGCCTGAGGTGTCTTTCCATTTTCATGTTGTTGCTCTTTGCACGTTATTTTGTATTAGAGGGTGGAGT
>JAVYIG010013332.1:0-47988 GCA_035222895.1 Strongylocentrotus droebachiensis
TTCCTCTTTATAAGATGTAATTTTTCGCACTGCAAGCCAAAAACTGCAAAGTATGATACTTAAGCAATATCTTAAATGCTGTATTAAGAGAAACAAATATTGAAATCATCCCTGATAATGTAATCACAAAATAGGGGTATATACCAATGTAAAAAAAAAATGGTATATTTTCCCTTTGAAGGTGCCCTTTTTTCAAGAAAGTGCCCTTTTTGTTGGTGCCCCCCCCCCCCCCACTTTGGAAGTTGCTCCGCCCAAAGGCTCCGCCGCCTCTGCGTATAATTAAACATAATTGTCTACTACCCTATATAGGGGTCTTCTCTTATACAACGTCCAACAAAAAATAGATTTATCAAATGAACTGCACACTTTGGAGAAGAAAAAATCTTTAATATAGATCTAGGTCTAGATCTAGAAAAGTTATGACAACTTGACAAGCACACTGGACACACACAACATCTGAACATTAAATAAATGAATCCTAGGTCTAGTTTGTTTGTTTTTGAATATTTTTATTAATAAGTTCCAGGTTTACGTCTAAATGAAATATGGTTTGGAGCTGTTTGATTATCCATGGTCACAAACAATTTTGGTCTAAAAGTTGACACGCACCAATGATGCAACTGAGCGAACGGATAGCACTTAGTCTTAGTAATACTAGTATAGCCAACAGAGTCGACATCTACTAAAGATATAAACAAGAATTAACCCTCTTGAATTATTAAAGAAATCATACTTCATAGATTATTTTAAGGTGTAACGTTAAATCTAGATTTAAATTCAATGGATGATTGGTGAATTAGATTCACGATGACGATCAAATTTGGAATAAAACCTGATCAGAAAGTTTTATCTTGATGCAGATGAGCACCGAAATTCCCCAACGTGGGCCTGCCGGAACCCCGGGGCTCTAAAGGGTGACATGAAGGCAAACCGCAGTCAAACTACTTCACGACGATGAAAATCAAAGTGCAATTTCAAGAGAAATATTTTCCTAGCCTTTTCCCCACAAATCTGTTGAGAACAGTCTCAAAATGTAAAGAAATTACAGTAGATCACGAATTACAGCTTTTTCAAATTAATGACTAAATTCTCTTAATCTACTGATATTTCAATCAATTACTCACCCATATGCATTCTCCGTGAACTAAATCTTCTCACTTTGTGCGAGTATAGCGCGCGTCGTGCATTCCCACCTCGATATGAATATTTAAGAGAATCGAGACTTTCCCCGACCCTGCCTAATGAATATTCATGATAAAACAGGAATCCGGCCTCGCCGTGGTACGAAAAAATAAGACGCAGCCCGGCACTCGAGCTAGCCGTGAATCGCGAACCGGACTGATCTGTTTCTCTCGGTTTATCAGGGTCCTATACGACTTAATTTATCAAAAATGTAAATTAATCAGCCTAATCACACATTTTTGCAATGAATATCTAGACAATTCTATATAAATTTGTCGCCTATTTCACTCCAAAAGAGTCGTTAGGTCAGTATGCAAAATGTCCTTTGTCTTCCCAGATCAGACACATACACGCTGAAGTGCCCTCAGAATATGTGATTATTTTCCCGATTTTTATGCTCAAATGTGACGGAAAAATAAATAAAAATCAAACAAACATTTTGTAGAAAGTATCATTTATTCAGTGTATCTCATTCAAAATGCCAAAAAAAGAGGAAATATCACCACTGGCGGTAAATATACAAACAACGTTAACCCATATATCTGAAAATTGCAATGGGTATCCAACATTGTCCCGAATGTGTGATGTAGGTTGTTCATATTGTGACGTCATAGTTTCGCATGTAAAATAACGCCGTCAATTCACTTAGTGAGTGGGTTCAGGAAAGGGTAACAAAATTGCATTTAATTTATTCCTCACAACAGTGAGGGCTTCAAAAGTACTTTGCTCAATTTGTTAATGTTCTCAGCAATCTGTAGAGGTGTAATTTGCCCATTTTCCACATTTCAATGAACCATCTCTTTAAATTGTTTTTCTTTACGATAAAGGCCGGGCCGTATTGGGTTGCCCTCCTTGACAACTACTCCTCTGGCTGGATCTCAATGATTACCGGAATCGCCATTCCGATCTCCTTCACTTGGGTTTATGGCTTCGACCGCCTCAAGAATGACATGAGGGCCATGCTGGGAAACAAGACTGTGGACCACTGGACATTCTACTACTGGAAAATATGCTGGATGTTCGTGACACCGGGTACACTCGTGGTAAGTGTCTTTAAACATCTCACAACGTTTCCAGGAGGCATCAAGGAACTCCATCCTTGTATGAGATGACGCCCTTGAGTGGCCCTCCAACCCTGATCTGACACTATAGCTGCAAAACATCACAGAAAGAAGTAGCACCTTGAGCGGAGAGGAAAATGGTTTGGGCAGTTGCGTTGTCATGTCTTAGTTCGGATAACCAAAGGTTCACAAGACCGAATACTGGCTTTTCTTGCACCTTTATGTCTTGTTCCTCTGACCTTGGTTTAATCGGTGATTATTGTATGACTTGTTGATCAGACCCTTCTTTAACCTTGATCTTTGGTGTCCCGGACCCAGTAACATAGAACTTAGCACTAGATCATACGATTGATCTTTGCTATTGCTTGTATTGATCACTATGTGCAATCAATAGCGATAGTAAATCGAACGATCAATTATTGCTAAGCTTTGTGTTTTCGGGACCCTGAACCGCTTGTCTCCTAAACCTTATTTCCTAGGACCTATTTCATTTCATTTCAATTTATTTTCGACATCAAAAACCAGAAGAAAAAACATACTAGGTAAGAAAATTCATTGTACAGATTTGACACGTAAAGCAAATGAAAAACAGTTTCATAAAACAAAAAAAGAACTAAGAAAATCTACATCGGTTAATAACCATCAACATTAGAACAGAACAAGAACCTTGTCGAGTCTAGCCCCGGTAGCAATGAAGGGGAAGTCCATCTCGAGAATGTGTGTGGCCAAGTGAAGGCAGAGAGAAAAAAGTTGGACGGAACAGCAATATCCCATTGAAAACGGGAAAGCCATTACTCCCAGACGCTGCGACTTATCAGTCCACGATTCCCATTCCCAACCAAAAACCACCCAGCCCCCACTGACCCGCCCCTTCCTCCTCCCCAATATTGACCCTTGGGGCACGTCGCATATAAGTTCCTTTTCAGATGAAGTTGCATTATCATGAAAAACATATTGTTTCTTTCCTTTAAATAATCCTTTATCAAAATTCAATGCTCGGAAACATATTCCCAAGAATGTTCAGTCAGAGCAGCTCTAAATTTATCAAAGTTTGAGCGAGACATGTCTCTTGTATGTTGTATTTTCGCGACCAACTTTCTCTAAAATATTCTTAAGATCTGTTATAAAGTCAATACAGCTCTGAGAAGGAGGTGTATAAATTGCTGCAATTATCAAGTTCTTTTTACCATGACTGTGAGCTACCTTAATGTAGTAAGATTCAATATTTTCATTAAATAGAGACAGATCCGTCCTCTCGTCAATATGAAATGTAGTTTTAGCAAACATTCCAACTCCTACTCCACGAGATGGTCGCCCTTGTCCATAATATTCGTAGCCAGAAAATGACACAAGACAATTCCTTTCGAAAGCCATGTTTCGCTGACAAGAATAAAATAAAATCTACACTTTAGCAAATCTAGAAACTCAGACATAGGATCAAAGTTTTTATTGGGAGATTGCGACAATGAATATGCATCAAGGATAAGTATTGTTCATCCAGTAACGAAATTTCGTTATAAAGTTGATCAGGTAAATAATTCTCTGTTTCTTTGTCTACTATATTGTTCATCAGGTCTGTACCGAAGTTATTAATGGCACCATCATTACACGATTCTAGTAAATCTTTCAAATCAAAATTAAAAGTAGGTAGTTGAAATTACATAGTGACAAATTTCGAGTACGAACACAAATTATTAAAACACAAAGTCTCAAATACAAGAGATGTATACAAATATCAAGATCCAAAACTGACCCAACTGGAAATTTTAAAAGTTTTCATCACTTGACATAATTATTTATTTCCGTGCCTATGGTCTCTTGATCCTTTGCACCTCCTAATCGTTCGGTGAACCGCAAAGTACCCTTTCTGTTCGTTGTCCTTGGTGTGATTCAGGTAAAAATAAAGGAAAGGTAATCTGACTTTCGCTCCGGTGACGATCACCCCACTCTATTTAGTACATAATTACCTACAAGGTTGGGCATAGTGTTGCAATTGTTTTTGGATAATGTGTCGGTTTGCGTCGGGTTTGGGTAGAACGTGTAGTTCAGGGTTGAATTTCAAAATATTGATAGTGTGGCTATGGAGCAATTTATCGCCGGATCATGTGTCGTACAACAAAAAAATATTCAAACGTTCCATTAAGTGCATTCCAATTTGGTTCTCTACATTGCATTCCAGACTCTAGACCAGAGCCAGTTTAGCAATGATATCATCCTCTTCCCTCCGATGATGTTTCCTTGTCAAAGTTTTAACAATTCTTTTAAATTGTTCGAAATCAAAAGTGGAAGAAAATAACATATTTTGTCCAGGTGGTACCTCTAAAATTTGATTTGATTCATTTATTTATTTAGCGTTTTTACAAACATATAACAAAAATCAAAAAGTTAATCCTCAATTTCAATAATTAATCATTCAAAACACCAAACAATCACACCACTGTAATATTACATGGGCGTGTTTAGGATATTCGTAATTGTAACAGCTGGTTTCGCACTGTTGTGTAAGACATTACGTTATTTTTCACATAAATATTTCATGAAACAGTAAATAAAGCGTTTCTTGATATGACAACTAAATTGTGTGCTCTGTCGCATTAATGTCATTATTAAATTATGTCATACGGGACATATTGCCCTCATGATAATGTTAGATTAACGACGATACTTCTTTTCTTGTATTTCTAAGGTCATCCTGGTATATAACATGAGTAATTGGTCGCTTCCGGAGTACAACGGGCCTTTCCCTGCTTGGTGTCACGTGATTGGTTGGTCGTTCATAGCGGGTACGCTAGTCTTCATACCAGGTGTTCCGATTTACGACATGCTGCGTTCATCCGGATCATTTCGCGAGGTTTGTTTAATAGCAATGACTATAAGAAAATATTATTTATGGTACGTTAATAAACACGTTATTTTCATGCCTCAACAATAACTCAGCACATTGCAAACTTCTGCCTTTCATGTTATATGGAATATATACCAAAGGATTCAAGGTTAATTATTTAACTGATTCAAGGGCAAGATAAATCTATGCTGGGTTAAAAGCGAAGCCTGGAAATTGAAAAAGCCCAAAATGCTTAATTTCGCAAAGCCATTGTGTTGCTCAATGCAATCCTTCCGTCAATAATATTGGTGCTATTGGGAAAGTTTATGTGTGACAAACTAGGTTATTAGAGATTTTGCGTTAATGGGATAATTTTGGAGGGACATTGGCAAACATCGAGTTTTTGCAGATTTGAAAGAAAGAAGAGTAAAGGTAACGACTTTCGCGAAACTTCCACGACGTTCTCAATCTTGTGAATGCGTATAGTGTTTGTGGAAATAGGGTACTTGTATTAAGGTGTACTAGATATGGTTACATTTTGAACCCATGTTGTATATGCTTTATGCAACTGGGTCCTATTTTATGGACAATGTTATTTGATATGCAAAATAGAGGGATACTTCGGGCACTGCTAATGATCACCTATGAATATGAAGTAATACAATCGGGTATTTAATAAGAACTAATGAGCGCTATTTTTTGGACTCTGCAGCGTCTTCGCCGGCTTTGTCAAATCGATCCCAGCTGGGGACCCTCTCAACCCGAGGACCGCCTGCTCGCTTACGGTATCCACGAGGCGTACGGGACCACAATGGGCGGAGTACTCGATGTCGATGATCAGGAGATGACGGAGAAAAATGGCAATATCGACTTCGAGTTAAAACCTTTTGAGACTGATGATGGCAGTAACCGCAATCAGGGCAATGGAAATCACGATAATGGGCAATATGGTCGGTTAGATCAATAGTTTTTGTGATCTTGATAATGACAATGGAAGATCTCTCTCTCTCTCTTTCTCTCAGCTTCTCCTCCCCTCTCCCACCTCCCGCACCCCCCCCCCCATTCTCCCTTCCCTCCCTGTATACCTGTCTCTTTCTCTCTCCCCTTTCCCCCTCTCCATCTGATTTTGGAGCCGCGTTTAAAACGTGACTTTTATTTTCCTACACCATTTATACTTTTTTATCATAAATCAGGCAATTGATTTTTGTGATTGAAATTCGCCGTCTTTACGTTTTGGAAACACCTTATGAATAGATTTGTTAACGTTTTTTCTGTCAAATTATTGGTGCTAAGTAAATTAACAGGTAAATCGCGTATATATGTTGGTACTGTAATATAATATAATTATGTTTTCGTCTAAAATCGATTATCGTACAGCTTTAAACGATTGCTTCCAGAATTGTCTTATGGTGACCTGAACGACATTATTACCTGTCAAGAAATTTCTGAAATAATTTGTATGGTCATCAAGGTTATTCTGTTATTGTAAAAACACTTATTATTGTACATTTTAACACGTAATTATATTTGGTAAGATCATTGGTAAAATCCAGAGGAACGTAGGGAAACCGCCCTAAATAAAATGGAAGGGTGAAAACGACATCAAATGCCGAACCTCCCCTAAGTTATCTTTCTAATAGATCTCAATATGTATTTTATAATAATTCATCAATTTTTTCTTTCATTACACAAGGCGTACAATGTTCTATCCTAGATCCTCTACTGTTTTAAATTAACATTAATGATCTTACACATTCTTCCGACAAATCTAATAATATTAATGATGTACGCTGACGATACCATTTTAATTTACACTGAATTAGACAAAGTAACAAAATGGTTCAAATCAAATAGATTGTTGATAAGGTTCCATTAAATAAGGTTAAGTGTTAATTTTCTTGGTGTTCTATTGTTTATAATATGCAAAGGGACAATCATGTCAATAAAGTCACTCAAAGGGTATCTAAATATATTGGTAATATTATACAGATTAAAACACTCGCTTCCACTATTACTATATAATTTGATTTTACGTGATTTTATTTTCTTTTCTTCTGCATTCATGTAAGTACAAAGTTTTTCGATAACAATAATAATTTAAAGTACAAGAAGTATATTTCTGACAATGAATCATAAATTAGCAAATATAACAATTGTTAATTACACAAACAAAATGACAAACTGTCATAAATACTAAATTACTTCAAACAATAGAAATTATTTGCGGAAGAAGGACTGTCATTGTAGGCAGATTGCTCGATAATACAACAGCCCCAGACAAAACTCATGAAATAGATTCAATTTCAATTTCAATTTATTTGCTCATAAAAATCCAGAAAACACATGCAAACATTAATAAATCAACATGATACAAAGGGTAAAATTCACAAGAAAAATTAATAACAAAGTATACATTTAGATTAAGTATGAGAGGGACAGCAAGAAAGGAACAAGCCTTGTGGTTAGCTGACCCTGTAACATAATACATTAAGGACGCTACAAAAAATAACAAATCACTTTACTACAACATAAAGGGGGGGGGGGGGTATGCCTATACATTTAAAAAAACAAACTTAGTGAATACCTGTCTAAAATAAAGTGCCTAGATTTTGACTTAAAAACATTTAACGAAACTGATTGTTTAATGTCTGAAGAAAGAGAGTTTCAGATTCGGGGTCCTTGAAATAATATTGAGTTTTTAAAAGATGAGAGCCTCGGTTTGGGTAAATGAAAATCATTAGCATTTCTTGTATTGTATCCATGATATTCATTATTGAACTGAAAGAATGTTTTAATATAGTCTGGCAAGAGGTGATTGTTACATAAGTACATAAATATAAGTACCTGAAATACATATATATCATGAAATTTCAAAACACCCGATTCAATAAATAGAGGGTTGGTATGGGCAAGGTAAGGTGCATGAGACATATTTCGTATCGCACGTTTTTGTAAAATAAACAATCTATCAATGTGATTATTACTTGCATTACCCCAGACAAGAATACCATAATTAAGGTACGGATATACAATTGCATAATAAATCATTTTTAAAATCTCCTTTGGAAATGATCTTAAACAATACATTATTCCTATATTTTTTGCCAGCTTATTGCACAGACTATCAATGTGATTTTTCCATGTAAGTTTATGATCTATTGTAATGCCTAAAAATTTTACTGACGTTACACACTTAATATCTGTATTGCACACTCTAATTGAAAGATAATCTGGTATCAATAAATTACTAAACATAATATAACTGGTTTTTGCTACATTGATTATCATTTTATTTGCGTAAAACCACTCAGATATTAATTCAAGTTCAGAATTGAATAGATTATGTAAGTCCTGATAGTTAGGATGAGATAAAAACAGACTGGTGTCGTCAGCAAACATAATACAATGTAATAATTTAGATACTTTACTAAGGTCATTTATAAATAAAAGAAACAACAGTGGTCCTAAGATAGAACCCTGTGGTACCCCACATGAAATAGTCCCTTGCTGTGATTTGCATTTAGAAATTTCAACATATTGTTTTCTATTTGATAAATAACTTTCAAATAATTTAAGTACAATACCTCTTATGCCATATAATTCAAGTTTGTGTAATAAAATAGCGTGATCTACTGTATCAAAAGCCTTCTTCAAATCTAAAAACATTGCAATCATATATTTCTTGTTATCAAGAGCATTAACAACAGTGTGAACAAAATCAATAAGAGCCGATGACGTCAAATGTCCAGGACGGAAACCATATTGGTTCAAAGATAATATATTGTACTTGCTTATAAAATCAAATAATCTATTGTACATACATTTTTCTAAAATTTTAGAAAAAATTGGCAAGACTGATATGGGTCTGTAATTTGCAACATTTTCACTTGAACCATTTTTATATACAGGAACCACACGAGCAATCTTTAATTCATCAGGAAATATACCTAAATCTAAGCATTGATTGAATATTGCACAGATGGGTTGACATAAAATATGTATAGATTTCTTTATAACCTTGATACTTATATCATCGTACCCAGGACTGCAATCACTCTTTATATTAGACACAATATCAACGATCTCGGAACATGTGATTGGTTTAAAATAACACGTACTAGAATTCCTATCCAAATAACGACAAGAATTCAAATTTAAATTATTGCCCTGATCAACAGGATATTTCAATTCAGATACAATATTAATGAAATATTCATTAAATACATTACAAATTTTGGAGGTATCATGTAACACCTGATCATTAGATATCAAAAAATTAATACCGCACTTTTTATTTACACGACCCATTGCACAATTAACTATGTTCCAAGTCTTTTTCATATTCCCTTTGGCTGTTGCAAAATTTTCCATAAAATAGTGTTTTTTAGCTTGTTTAATCATATTATTGACTTTATTCCGACATTTTCTGTACACTTCTTTTCGATACGGTGTTGGGTTTCTCAGATAAAGTCGATATGAACGACATTTTTTCTTTGACAACTTACGAATATCAGGATTGATCCATGGTTTATTTTTTTTGGGTGTTTTTTTCAAACATTCTAAAGGAAAACACAGATTATATACATTTAAAAACCTCTCTAAAATTGCACATAATTTACATTTGGATTGTTATTATGGCAAGACCATTGGACCATCTGAAGGGATCTTAAAAAACTATTTATACTTTTATCATTGATTATTCTTAATGGCTTATTCAAATTTTGCTGAGATTGAATATCACTCCAGCTAATACAATATACAGGTAAATGATCGCTGATGTCTGTTATAAATATTCCTGATTCAACATTGTCTACATTATTAGTAATTATATTATCAATCAAAGAAATTGTGTCATCAGTGATTCTGGTAGGATGGTCTATCAACGGATACATATGATGCGACAATAGTAAATTGATGAAATTATCAACATGTTGCACTTTACCTACATTCAATAAATTGATATTGTAATCACCTAATAAATAAATTATTTTATTTTCCCTATTTACAACGCTAAAAACATTTGAGAATCTCTCTAAAAAATCATCAACAGACTGATCCGGAGGCCTATAAATTCACCCTACAATTATACCAGAATTCTTATTGACAATTTCCACAAATACACTTTCAATACAACTATCGGTCTGTTCTAAGTCGGGACGTCTTATATATTGCACATTATTGTTTACAAAAATCCCAACTCCTCCACCCCTTCTTGACAAGCGGCTAACGCCTTCAAATTTATAACCATCTATATTACACAAAGGGTGTATAGTGTGCTCCTGGAACCAGGTTTCCGTGACACATAGTACTGTAGGCTTTAGTTTCACACTGTTTAAGAATTCAGTAATATTATCAAAACTATTAAGAAGACTTCTTGAATTCAAATGGATACATGAAAGTGGATTCGCAGATTTTGCTTTGTTTGTAATGTATGTATTAAACTCATCAGGTGTAAAATATTTCTTACAAGGACAAAAATCAATATTATCAAGCGATAAAAATTCATGCAAGGTGTTTAAGTCATGGTTGCATTTACTTAGGCATTCTCTCAAATTGTTACAGGTAGACATTTAACAACAACAACAACAAAAAAAAAAAATTATGTTCAAGAAAACAAACAAACAATACTGAACAAAGGCTAAGTCACCTTAAAAATGTACTTAAAAATGTATTTAAAATCGTACATAAAAATGGACATAAAAATGGAATATGTAAAATAAATAAAATGCCTATATAGGTATAGAAGGAATGGATTGGTATATTTTAGTAGTCTGCTTTATAAAAAAGCTGCATGAGGATGATGATAAAGGAAGATTAACAAATTTATTGTAAGCAAAACGGATAGGTAATTGAAAATATAATTTTTAATGATGGTGATATTAACAATGCAGATGAGGATGATGATAAAGGAAGATGATGATGATGATGATGACGATGATGATGATTCGAATGAAAGAAGAAAGGACATTATGATAAAGACTGAAGAGTTGAGACAGAAGTTTAAACTTGAATATTCTGATAATAACATCGTTTTAACTTTGGCCTTAAATTAATAGAGTGAGCAACATTACTCAATAGATTATGGGAGAGAGTTCCATAGGTCTGAACCATGGTGTCTTGTGGATCTGTGGGAAATATGTAATTTCGGGTTGCCTTGATGAAAATTTGAGGAATTACGGGTAGAGTAGGAGTGAAAGAGGGAGCATATTATTTAAATACTTAAACATGATCAATAAACTTTATAGCGAATTTTTGTCGAATACTGTCAGGATTTTCAGTTTGTAACATATTCGACTTGTGAGAGACAAATATGGTGAACCTATACATATACGAAGGGCTTTCTGCAATAAATAAATAGGAGTTGATTTTGGTTTTGGCGCTGGTGGCCCATACTAAATTACAATATGTTATATACGGTTATATCAATGAATTATAAAGCATAACAAGCGTATAACAGGGGATTAATTTCTTCATTTTATATAATAAACCAACATTCCTAGAAAAAAAAAGTAGTTTTATGACGTATAGGTTCTTTCCAATTTGTTCTTCTCTTTCTTTCGAGAGGGACATAATCTATAAATATGTTGTAAGGACAGTCAATGACATTATAACTTGCGTGCTTGAAATACATGAAATTATTTTTTAATCTATATTGAGGGACAACTTATTGCATTGAAACCATAGAGATAATTTTTGGTAACTCATTGTTAAGTGTATTGATTAAAGTGTTTAAAATATGATCTTCTTCTTATCGAGTCACTACACAAGTCCCGTCCAGTGGTCCACACATGCTTTGGCACGGCAATTCACGGCTTCCAGGTTATCTTGGGTACATGGCTCTGACAGGAGCTGGCAGACTAGCAGGTGTTCCATTGTCTGTTCCTGGCCGCATTCACATGGTGTTTGATCGTCTCCTATAGACCCCATCTCTGCATTAGGACTCTGCATCGTCCGTAGCCAGTTCTTAGGCGGTAGAGGCTTAGCCAGGTAGGCCAATTCCCACTGGAGCCGGATGCAAGGGATTCCTTCGGGCTGAGGGAGAGTTTATGTGGAGTGCTCTGGAGGTGGTTAGACCATAAAGTCATCCTTTGGTTGTGAGGGCTGGTAATAAGGGGCTCTACTGTGCTGAAAGCTGTGTCTGGATTTGAGCCGCTTGCCCACTAGCTTTTTTACAAGGCCTCGTGACTCTGGCTAATTAAGCGGCTGAGATGAGTCTAGATACCCCGGGTGAACGCGACCGAGTGACGAATGTCACGAGGCCTTTTGCAGTGTAGGTTTCAATGCTCCGCATTAATTATTCATAGATACATATTAGCATGCCAATACGCCTACTTTGGATTTATTGACCAATCAAAACGGCGATCTCCCAGTTGGCTTCGTTCATGATTCGTTCCATGTAGAGGTCAGTGGTCTTAGCACATACGTAATAGTTCATAGTAGGCATGTAGGTCCATGTTCGCACTACGTAGAGTTTACTGTGTGTGTGTGTGATCAAGAAGTTACTATATGCTGACCTTTGATTTGGTTGACCGTGCAGCATTGTGGGTTAAAATGTTTAGAATGGGAGTAAAAGGCAAGATTTTTAATGTTATAAGGAACATGTACAGGTGTGCTAAATCATGTGTTGCTAACGAGGGAGATATGTCCAGTTTATTTACATGCAATGTTGGAGTGCGTCAAGGTGAAAACCTCTCACCTCTCTTGTTTGCTATTTATTTGAACGATTTCCAACAATCTATAGGAAACTCGTACAAGGGCTTGGAATTTTTGAATACTATTATTAAAAATAAGTTGCCTTTTGATGGCATTGAAATATATAAGGAGTTATTTTCTTTGTTATATGCTGATGACACAATTATTTTAGCAGAAACTCCTGAAGAGTTGCAAAAAGCCCTAAACGCAGTGAAAGATTATTGTGATACTTGGCACTTAACTGTTAATGCCAGCAAAACAAAAATTGTTGTTTTTTCACGAGGGAAAGTTAGAAGAATTCCAGAATTTGTTTATGATGGTGGTGTACTGGAAGTTGTTTATGACTTTGTATATTTAGGAGTGACGTTTAATTACAATGGTAACTTTAAAAAAGCAATTGCTAAACAGGTCACACAAGCTCGAAAGGCAATGTATAGTATGTTAGTAAAGGCAAAAAGGTTGCATCTATCTGTTGATACACAATGTCATTTCTTTGATCACTTAGTTTTGCCAATTCTATTATATGGTGCTGAGGTCTGGGGCTATGAGTGTATAGATCAACTTGAAGTTTTCCAAAGAAAATTTTTAAGAACGATATTGTTTGTAAATAAGTGCACACCTGACTGCATGGTTTATGGTGAAACTGGACGTGGTAAAATACTGGATAAAATTAAGTGTAGGATGATTGGATATTGGGTTAGATTAGTTAAAGGGAAGCAATCAAAGTATTCACTGGTTCTTTTTAAGTTTCTGTTGAGGTTGCAAAGTGAAGGACAAAGTTTAGTTAATATAAAGTCACAATGGGTCGAGTTTCTTGCAGACAGTTTTGACTATGCAGGACTTGGGAATGTCTGGCGATCTCAAGGAGAAGGATATAGTGCTGCCTGGATTATGAATACTATGAAAACCAGGCTTTCTGACATGTCTATTCAGGAATGGAGCGCAGCTACTTGGTCAAATCGTATTTGCCCGAACTATAGGATGTTTAAGAATGAGTTGGTTTATGAAAAATACCTGCAGATATTATGTCAGAAGGAAGCAATAACTTTAAGTAAATTTAGATGCAGAACACATAGATTACCTGTTAATAAAGGTAGATTTGATGCAAATGTAGTAGATGATTTGCAATGCCCACTCTGTACACCAACAGATATTGGTGATGAATTTCATTATATTTTGGTATGTCCATTCTTTCAAAATGAAAGAAAAATGTATATACCAAGTAACTTGTGTGGTAGTAGCTTAAGACCAAGTGCGTTGCACATGGATAAGGCTTTTAATACAGCTCACGCTTGCCAGCTAAAGAAATTAGCAAAATTTGTTAGAATCATTATGTCATATTTTTCAAAAGATTCAAGGGTAGATGGTAATACTGTAAATGATAGCTCACAAATAAGCAATGTTGTTAGGCACACTCGTAGCGGTAGGAGGGTGAATTGCCCAGTTCGCCTTGACTTGTAAATATGTTTATTTGTTCATATTATCACATGTTTATCATTGTTCATATTATCACATGTTTATTATTGTTCATATTATCACATGTTTATTATTGTTCATATTATCACATGTTTGTCTTTGTTTATATTATCTTATTATGTTTATCAATTTTCATGTTATCACATGTTTATCATTGTTATACTATTGTTATATTGATACTATGTTGATACTATGTTGTAAATATGTTTGTACTCTCATACCCCGAGAGGGGGTCGATAGAGTCAATAAAATCTTACAAATCTTACAAATCTTACGTCGTGCGAGGATACGTTCGCTGATTGGACGCTCCCTTTTCTGAAGCGAATTCCAGTCAAATAAAGGTTAACATAAGAAATCCAAAACCAGATTGACAAAGGCTACTTGTCTGGGCAATTCTCGCTACCCCAAATAGCGATTCTGCCGAGATCCGGGGAAAATCCTGAAAACGCGCATTGCATTATGGGATAGCTTTTCGACATTGCAGCTTCCTGTGCAGGCGTTCGTGATCACAACCCTCTCTTTCACGGTAGAGTTTAACGGCCTTTTGTGCTAAAGTCACTAATTCTGCCCGAAGCTTTCCATTGCATATTATAATCTGTACAAATTACACTGATTGGCATCGATTTTAGCGTGCGTGAAAACTCTGCACAGCGAACACAGGCGCTAGCGCCAGCGGGATGGGACTCTATACCGGAAGTTGTAGTGACGACCCGAGAGAGTGAAAATTACCTCGTCTCGCGAATTTCGAGATTTTCGTACCTATTTAGGGTAGCGAGAATTCGCACTGGCGTTCGCTGAGGTTTTCGCGATTAGTCTCTTTTTAGTCGCTCGGCGTCTATCAGACATGTGGCCTTGTTTAAAGGCTACTTGCCCACTGGCTGTTGTTCGAAGAGTGGGTGGAGTGGATTGTATTCTTGTTTGTCCTTTTCTTTCTGGGACAAGACCAACCTTCTGACGTGTGGAGGGGCGATACCGCTGGGGGGTGTTTCACAAAGATTCTAAGTAGAACTTAACTCTAAGTTGGACTTAAAAATTATGGACAGCCATTGGAGTCTTAAAATGAAATATATTCAAAAGCAGAAATTCAAGTATTTTAGACTTTTTATAAATTCCACATCCGGAACATGAAATCTCCTTGATGATAGAAAATATGAATGATTTGAATAAACAATTAATGCCTTTCAATATAACTTTTACAAAATATTTTCAAAGATGCTAATGGCTTTCCATAACTTTAAGTCCAACTTAGAGATAAGTTCAACTTAGGATCTTTGTGAAACACCCCCCAGAACAGGTAGATGTCTTCTACTTTAGTTGGCCTAAGGCAACCAGTGATCGCTCTGCAAGATGAATTTAGAGCTGGGTCGATCTTGGGTGCGTAGGCCGACCTACTCCATACTGGTGATACATACTCCGCAGCAGAGAAGCAAAGCGCAAGGGCTGTCGTCCGAATTGTTCTGGCATCAGTCCCCCAGTTGGTCTTGGCTAGCTTCTTGAGGATGCCATTGCGGGCTCCAACTGTTGCCTTTGTGTTGGCAATGTGGTTCTTGTAGGTAAATTATGATGTAAACAGCAGATGTTCGTTTCATCAACAAATAACACAAATGATAATAAAGGGGCTGTATTGGTTGAATCATTAATATATAATACAAAAAGCAAAGGGTCTAGTATTGACCCTAGTGGAACTCCACAGTTGGTAGGCACGAAATTTGAAAAGTATCATTATACACTACATATTGTTTTCTGATAGATAAAAAGCTCTCAAACCATGACAGTGCAACTCCACAAATTCCATAAAAGTAAAGTTTTTTTCAGCAAAATTTGGTGGTCAAGCGTATCAAAGGCCTTTGATAAGTCCATAAATACTCCTATTACATGTTCTATGTTGGCCATAGAATTCGTTATTTTATAATATGATTTTACTAAAGCTTGGTCGGTTGAATGTACTTTTCTGAAACCATATTGATTTAGATTTAGGAAATAAATAGTATGTAAAAACTTATAATGCATATTGTAAATAATCTTTTCTAGGATTTTGGATATGCTGGGAAGAAAAGAAATAGGCCTGTAATTACTTTTTTCGTGAGGATTGACTTTTTTTAAAACACGATTTACCCTAGCAGTTGTAAAGGATTCGAGATATTTGCCGGTATTAATTGATAGATTAAAAATGTGAGTTAAAGGAGAAGCGATAAAATGTATGATGTGTTTATAAAGGAAAGCAACAATTCTATCGTGACCCTGCGATTTACTTAATTTTAGATTTTTTTTTGTTATTTCGGTTATTTCATTAGGATCAGTGGGATTAAAAAACAGTGATTAATTTGAAGGTTCAGGAAGAAATGCAGTAAAATTTATGTTCGGTGTATAAAGTGTTTTTGCTAAGTTAGGTCGTATGTTTACAAAATAGGAATTAAAGGTATCGGTTAGATCTTCAGACTTTATAACTGTATCATCTATTGTAAAATCATCATTGGGCAATCTTTTATTTTTATTTCCAATCAAATCATTTATAATCTCCCAGGTAAATTTCATATTTGGTTTCACTTTATCAAGTTTGGCGGAATAGTAATGATGTTAGTTAATTTATTTCGGTATTTTTTATATTTGTTTTTGAATAGTAGAGTTCGTTAAATAAGCCTTATACCGTTTATTCCTTATGTGTATCGATCGTAGAATTGTTTTTGTTGTCCATGGCATTTTACAACGCTTATTGTTCTCGTTCGCAGACACTAAGGAACAATTTTTGTCATAATATATATGTAATTTAGTTTTAAAAGTATCTTATGCTACATCTGCATTTGATTCTTTAAAGACGTCCAACCATTCTTCTGTTGCTAGATCACTTTTGAATGATTCTCACTTTGGTTTATTTTATTTTCTGTACATGTTTGATTTAGCTGACTTTTTCATTGTAATTTCATTATTACATATTTAAAAAATTGGCAAATGATCAAAAATATCAGAATATATTAATCCACTGGTAATTTTTTTATCAAAGATATTAGAAAAAATATTGTCTATAAGGTTTAAAGATTGACCGTCAATTCTGGTTGGTTTGTTTATGGATAACAGCTATTAAAATACGTAAAATGAAGAAGTGTATCCTGGTAGCTACTATGAGATAACAGGTCAATGTTTAAGTCGCCCATTAAATACAAGTGTTTACCTTCTCCTGTAAGAGTATGAAGGCATTTATCCAGATCTTCACAAAATATATTTGTATGACTATGAGGGGGTCTATAGAATAATCTGTTAATGTTCATTGAAATAAAATACGACACCCCCTCTTATTTCTTCGCGATCTAGTCTGATCAATGTGTAATTGTGCAAGTTAATTAAATTAGGCGAAGTGTTATGAAGCCAAGTTTCAGTGACACGAATAATAGAAAAGGGAAAATTAATTAGAGTATGCAGCAATATTTGCAGAGAATCAAAATGTTTGCTTAAATTTCTAGCATTTACGTGAAGTAAACTAAATTTATGCTGTTTTTTTTTAAAACTAGGATTAAATTCATCAGTTGAGTAATAATTACTATCGGAGGATACCTTGCTTGTATTGAAAATGGATAACGGGTCTGAATCATTATCCATGAATATGATTATTATTACCAATTTATTTTGATTAAAGGGACTTTGTAACATTGTTCAGATGAGAGATAGTGGTGCTAAGGTAGTGAATTCAATGCTAGATGTACAATTAAAGATAATCTGAAAATTTGAGTGAAAACGGATCATTATTCATGGTACAAATTGGGAAATACTGATCTGATCGATTCCTTAATTCTCCCAACTATATTAGTCTACTTCTATTCTGCTACTTGTCAAAGCCTGTTCAGCATCAAGACAAGGACAATTTAATTACATTTTAGGTGAATGTAAATCGTAACAAAGCAATAAAATGGCTCTACATTCCATTCCAGACAGTTAAGTGTTGACAGATTTTTATAGCCTGTTTTATGTATTCTTGTCATGGAAAAACGGTTGGGAAAATTCAAAAATGGTTGGGAGAATTTATTGTTAATCACTGTTAGAGGGTGCCTCACATCGACGCCTTCAAAGAAAACCATAGATATCTTTGTGATTTGAGAATTTGTTCAGGATTTTTTGCATGTCAGAGGGTTAGTATAGTAGAAGGAATATAGTAAGTAACATTTTATACAAAAATTAAGCAATTTTTTTCATCAACCTTCAACAATGTTACCGAGTCACTTTAAAGGTATAATAACTTGTTGGCATATAAAGTTTCTGTGTCGTACTAGTATGATGGTGGTAGTGATCATGTGATGAAAAAAGAATGGAATGAAGAGATAATGACAAGTTAACATAAAATGCATCAAATCAGAATGAAAGATGATGAGATCCAAAAGCGTTTACTAAATGATTTACTTTCATAATGATAAGCTATGATAACTAATTTAGTAGCTAACACTACTGCACTACATGACAACGTATTTTATGTCTTAATAATAAGTTATATGGTAAGTAATATTATTAGTTTCTCGTGAATCAACATGTTCCTAACTCTACTCCACATTTTAAGTCTAATGATCGAAATATGCAGCAGAATCGAGAAAGAATTCCCTTATGAGCAGCGCCAGGACAAAGGTTTTGCATATTTACATAGAGAATGATTAAAGACAACTACAGATGCAATAAACATATATGGTATTTAATATTCAATTAAACAGGGAATGTTTTAAGCGTGGCTTGCAATTGTAATTTTGTAAAAGGTAAAATTAAAAACATGGAGAACCAAATTATTGAAAACGGGTGTATAGGCATTTAATCTTTTTCGTTATCAACATTACAAAAATTCATGCTACATTCAGCACGTTTTAAAAAGTAAACACAAAAGACGACATATGAATTGAAGTTGAATATAATATCAACATTATTAGCATCGAATGTAGTATAACTTTACTTCACGTAGCTTTAAATGAAATAGGACAAGAAAACTTTGTCGTTTTATACCATTTGGTATGTTTGGTGCGTAAATAATGAATATCGGTACTTTTGAACAGATTTTCAAAAGAATAAATTATACTTTGAATTCAATTCAGTGCAACCGGATTAATAACCTGCTGCCACGTTGGGCAAGCCCATGGCAAGCCCCTAGGTCACCAGACCAAGCTTTGTTTAAAGGAAGCATGCAAGGAACACTGACCGGGCGCGCAAACTGGTCCATGGATAGTTAAAGAAGAAAAATATATAAAAGTGCACACACAAAAAAATCTTCAAAGAGAAAATGCTTGTATTGATCCATTTTGAAGTAATGTTACATGTATTCAAGCAGCTTTTTATCAGAGAGATTCAAAAACAAGGTAAAATTGCAAATGCTTCTTACTCTGGGAGGGGGCCAGAACCCCCTCCCAGACCCACCCCTGCTTGGTCGCTCCGCTCCCTCGCCGTTAAAGGTAGGCTTTACTACTGCAGCTAGAAGGGATTAGACCACACAGCGAGCCAGCAAGGTCACTGTGACAGGTGGCTATCTCATTAACTCAGCTCTCATTTAACATAAGAAAAAGAGGATCATGGGGGACCATCAGGCACCGATTTTGGAAGTTTTCTATATAGAGGGAGCAAGCAGCTACAAGTAGGACAGTGTGCCTTTAAATCTTACTGGAGATCGTATTTGCTCAGAATATATTTCATCAGTGAGTCCAAATCAGGAAACCGGTCATTTGAAGAAGAAAAACGAGTGCCGGTATCGATCCATGTAAAATATTCAAATAGATTTAGATTTACTTTGAATATTCTTTTATTACATTTTCCAGATCATAATTTTGTTTTTATAATTTTAAAACATCAAAGAATAATACAAAATCGGACAATTTGGTAACAAATAACAAATAAATCGACAAATTATATTCAATGCTATTGACATCGAATTCATGGTCATTCATTTAGAAGGATTATATTTCTTCTCTGAATAAGAGAGGAAAATAATAACGGTCAATTCACAAAAATCTGACCAATTCATAATAATAAATATTCAATAATTGAGTTTGCATATAAGCAATGCAACACTGTTGTTGAAAATTTGACAGAAATAGATACGAGACCTTCGAAACTAGATTGAAATTACATAATCGACATTCTTTCCTGTAGCAGTTATATACGTTGACGAAAAAAAACAGAAACAATCCTGCATATAGTCAGACCAATGTTACATAAATGTCCATGCAAATTAAATAGATTTATATCTATTTATAATCAAAAATCTTTTTGACATAACATAATCCTGTTTAATTCTGTGTATCCGATAAATGTACTGTCGGTGCATACATTAATACTGGTTACATAACTTTCATAAGCACGATATAATATACCAGTTTTCGTCTCGATGGGTTTTACAATTTGGGAACAAATTACCTTTATGGCATTTATCTGCCCATGCGCAGATAGTATTTATGAACTGGTATATTCGACCTTACGAGAGACCAATATGAGATTTTTCTTTTTACAAATGCTGACCCGCCTCCATTATAGTCCAGAATCTGCCCGGTTATTTATATTCCCTAGTCCCTACACACTTGATTCAAGCCGCCGAAGACGGCTTTATCAACGAACTCATATTTATGCTCACCAGTTTCGCAGGGCGTTCTAATTCGAGGATTACGCCATCTTCGGCTGGCAGCAAGTAATTGGGGCAGGTCGCATTGCTGGTGTGGTGGAGATCAAAGTAGATATGCCAGATTCTGGACTTCCTTCATTACTGCGCACTCCGAAATCAAATAGTTAAAAGTTTAAAAGGGGGTTGCTGTGTATTATGGGTGACTCCGTCCGGACCAGACAAGGTAGTGTCACGTCATGTTGACTCCCCCCCCAAAAAAAAAAAAAAAATCAAAAAAAAAAAAAAAATCAAAAAAAAAAATCAAAAAATCAAAAAATCAAAAAAAATATCAAATATCATAACAATACAAGATACAAGATATTTTATTTGGTCTTTGCAAACAAGTGACATAGAAATTTGTTTTCCACTGGCGTTACAGTAATATTCAAGAAAATACATAATTACAAGAAATAAATACATCACGTTTATAGAATGAAATAAGAAACAAATACATGCAAACGATAATGAAGCGACAAAAACGGTCATTGGTACTTCAAATCATGAGTTTCAAAATTAATCCTCGGTCATTGGTATTTCAAATCACAATTGTTTCAGTATTAATTAATTTCCGACGCAGAAGTTTAACGTTCAATCTGTGAGGTAAATTCATGAACATGCTATATGCTATATGCTATATGCAAACCTTACACAAAACATTATCAAGACATTTGAAATAGATTTTTTTTTTAAAGAAACAAATATAAATAGTAAAATAATTGCAATAAATCTTGATCTATATTGTGTGCCCGTTTGATAAATAAATATAGGGGTACTTAATTTTCGGGGATGCTCGCGGTTACGAACAAGTAACAAGGAATTTTACAAAAAGGTAATGTGTTTCGTGGAGAAACCTGCTACTGGAATAACATAAGGCAAACTTCCTGAACTTGATACATGTAGTGCACTCTCTGTGAATTTTAAGCCAAAAATAAGGGTTACATTTAGAGCAAAATGTTGACTCGTTTTTAGGCAAAGGGTGTTCTTGAAAATCAGCAAATGGGGGGGGGGTCATTTTTTGTCTCCGCTAACGGCACCCCCCCCCCCCTCAATACGAAGTGACACAACCTGGGGTGTCAAATCACCGAAATGTTTAACTTTAAACCACATGTTCCTACACGAATATGGGGGTAACTGAGGCCGTACAGTTTAGTATAGTTAAATTATCCGTGTAATGTTGCCTGAATAAGATGTTCTGTATTTACAGATGTTACGTACAATGGGTATTAAACTGTTTTGAATACTTCTGATTGTATTTTTTTTGTTTGTACTTGACTAGTCAAGAAGTGCGATGGAGCAGAAGATTTGTGAGGAAAAGGTCAAATCATTTAGACAATTTTGTTGTGACTCTCCCGAATCGGGGACGATCCCTTTGTCTAGGCAGGTGCCTCTTGCCTTGATTTACCGATACCCGAATTTCGTAACAAAGACCATCCTACTCTCTCTTTCTCTCTCATGAGGGACTTTTAGATTTGCGTGGACTGATACGTGTGACGTCCATTCAAGGCAGTGCATTAAAAGGTCGTCGATCGTAGCAATCTACGTTGTCGTTGTGCAAATCTAAAAGTCCCTATTATCTCTATAACTAGTGTAATCACGCTATTTAATATCTGCCTTTGTGATGTTTTTCAAACAGTTAAAGATAAACTTGAGTTCTGGTAAAAAAAAAGGAAAAAAGAATTCTCACAAAATCAAACGAAACTTTCACTGAATGTTCAAAATTACAAATAAATGTCATTTGCCAAACAATTTTGGTAGAAAATGTATACTGGCTGAGTAATGAGCAAAGAAAGATGGGGAAATCAAGGTAAGTAGGCCCGACACCATTTGCGTAGTCCCATATACATCTTTCGGTGTACAGTGCTTGTTACTTTACCAAGACAGGGCCAACTTTGCAATACACAGCAATACTTACATGCTACATGATCAACTTTTTCTGATCCATTCCACACCTTTTCTTTCAAAATGCAATCGCATGACCAAAACTCAACTTTATCTTTAACGAATCTTCTATAACTCTATAAAAAAAAAATATAGAAAACAAATTATGTAGTTTTGATAGTTCGGGCACTGCAGAGCTAACCTTTTAAAAAGCAGACGCATGATAGAAAGAACCGCCCGAATAAGAACTTTTGACTGGATCAGGCTGTTCGCTCATTCAAACCATGAACCACCCAACCGTGCCCCTCTGTTGCCTGTGTAATCCACCACGCATGGTATGTAAATAGTTAACGTTCCAATCACTTCTCCAAGTCCGTACTACCAACTAGTTTATGTTCTCTTGATCCTCTGAAACTGCATGCCCAACAATATGGACAACTCCAGCGGAGAAACGAAGGATCAACCAAAGTTTGGACATTTAAAGGTAAGATTCTCCCACAAATCATCATATTTTATTTGTTATCAATTCAAGGATGATAGGCAGATAGGCAGCATCATTCGAGGGATTTATTTCGCCTTGCAAAGTTTGGATCGCACAAGATTTCTAGCCGAAGACAAAATTATGGGCGTGGTATTAAACCCGTCGAAATGCCCCAGCGACAGTCACTCCAGGCATCCATAGTTAGGGTGCGATAGGGTTTTAATGTTTAGATGAGCGTTAATGTTATAGGCATAGGTTAGGTTAAAGGTATAGACTAGTTCTGGTCATGCGATTGCTTTGTGACAGAAACGTTATGGAATCGATCAAAAAAGGTTGATCAGCTAGCATATAAGTATTGGTGTGTATTGCAAGGTTCTGGAATCATCAAAATGATAAAAGATTTGGCCTAGTCTTGATAAAGTTACAAGCACTGTACACAGACAAATGTATATGGAACTACGCGATATCTATCCAGTCCGGATTAGATATAATAATTTACCAAATATATCAATGAGTAGGCGGTTTCCCGACAAAATGTGTATCATCATGTAACAGTCAAAACATATTTTTTCACATGATTGGTAATAATAGCTTCCATTTCATTTTTTGAGAGGGGGCGTTTTCAAAACTGGTCTTTACCTTTAAGTGTTGGGTTCATGGTTGCAGTTAGGAATTCGATAAGTGTAGAAAAGGGAATTTGTGCATAACTGTAATAAGCCATGAAGACGAATGCTGGATTTGTGTTCAGGAAAGATATGTAAGCATTATTTATGTATGCACCGTCGGAACATTCTATATATGAAACACAGGTGGGAGTATTCTTTTCAGGAGGCAAAACAAAAGGGATTTGTGAAGCACCTCCATCACTTTGGCAGTAATAATTCAAAAAATGCACACAGTAGGACTTCTCTAAGTTGAAAAGAAATGTCAATGTTTTGGGGGTCATTTGTGCAAGTGCTGCAGTTAACAACTAAGGCATTCATACCCCTTGTACATTATACACTATGAACATGACGGACAAAGAAAGAGGACAAAATGTACATTTCCTCAGGTAGACAAAGGAACATCCCTTCACTGCTTTTATGTAAAAATGTGTGGAACAGGTGTCACATGCATATTCACCTGTTTTACACATTTGTACATAATAGCAGTGAAGGGATGTCCCTTTGTCTATCTGAGGAACTGTATATTTTGTCCTCTTTCTTTGTCCGTCGTATTCATAGTGATAGGTGATTAGGTGTGTGTGCTCAGTGTCGTACGCAGGATTTTCTCAAGGAGGGTGGTTGAAAATGTGAAAATCTCGCCGACCGATATTTCGCTCAGTGGGGGGGGGGGGGGGGTATGGAGCATCATTACATGTTTATTTGGCATAGGTAGACATTATTGAACGTTTGAGTTTGGTTTTAAATGAAGTAACATTAGTGCTAAAAATTAAATCAGAAAGAAGGGAATTCCATATTCGAGGACGGTGGGGACCAGCAGATTTAAAGGCAATTTGGATTTCATGAATATCAAAAATTGTCAATGTGTTTATTCTCGCAAATATTGGGCGTGACGGAGCTAATTAAGGGGAATCGGGGAAAATAAAAATAGGGAAGTGTTAAAGAATTATAAAGCATTAATAGGTGCTTTTCTGTAAGGGTACTACGTAATTGAGATAACATACCTATGTTCCTTGACATCTTATTACTTATAAAGAAACGGTTCCTTAAATGATAAATTATCATCAAGTATAAATCCTAAGAGTTTGACAGAGTTAACCAAATTTAAAGTAACATTTTTCATTTTCATATGAAAATCTAAAAGATTGTGATACAAGAGGTTTTCGAAAATATATAACATTAGTTTTCTCATAATTAACAATCAGTTTGTTATCGTCCAACCAATCGGCTATTTTACAACAACAAAAAATTCTAACCAAAAATGAAGTTGCTATTGGTTGAAATGATAATTGTATCGTCTGCAAATAAGACATAATCAAAACATGAAGATGCTGTACATAAATCTTTAATATAAATTAGGAAGAAGAGCGAGCCCAGTATGGAGCCTTGGGGGACACCATATCGGGCTGTCGAGTATTGTGAATTATAATTATTAAATTAAGTTTAGTTACGTCGATCAAGTAAGTAGCTCTGGAACCATTCGCACACTGCTCCCCTGATACTATAATAGGATAATTTGTATGAAAGTAATAATGGTCTATGAGGTCGAAGGCTTTTGACAAGTCTAGAAATATACCAAATGAGTGATTAATATTATTCATATTAGTTAAAGGAGTGTTATTTGTATCAATCAATGCATGCTGACAGGAATGTCCTGCCCTGGAGCCATACTGAAAATTATTTAATTTTTTTTTTCTATCAAAAAAAAGAAATAAGTCTTTTATAAACAATTTTTTCCAGGATTTTAGAAAAACATGGTAATAATGGCATTGTTCGATAATTATAATATATAAAGTGTCTGTCGCTTTTTTAAATATAGGAATGATCTTTCCAATTTTCAAATTATTAGGTACTACTCCTGAAAATAAAGATAGATTAAATATATGGACTAGAGGGGTTAATATAGATCATAGAATGGATTACATCTGCAACTGTTGACCGGGTGGTGAGGTAAAAGGGCGCATGAAATATCCGGATTTAGAATGCCTACATCAGAAAATGGTATCGCAGCAAAAGTTTGCTGTCCCGTTCAATGATTTCTCATCAATTATTGAATGTGTAATGAGTTTCATACCTTTTTTCTAACTGTAAAAATTCAAAAAGCACACTTAAGAAAGCATTAGCAAACTTTAAGTTATCGAAGTTTGTAAATCATTGATTAAATGACGGGAGATTAAAACGTGCACAAATAATCGAGTATCAAAATATTGAGTTTTTGTCAGGATCAAATTTTTCGTTTACCAACGCTGCCACACAAATTATAGGAAGAGCGGAGTACTTAATTTGAAATTTATTTTCTTTGATGAACTATATATTCCCAATACAATTCCCTTATTAAGTTTATAATTTACACTGAAATTTTGCCGGTAATTGATAGGCTAGGAAAGTTAATACATTTTTTAGGTAAACGTCAAACAAATTGCAATAATTTTTTTGTCAGTGCAATGTATTTCTGTGAGGTCCCCTAAATGGCTACCGAAAAGTCCGAAAAAATCCAAGTAGTGGAAGTGTCCCTAATTTGCATAAATCCAATATGGCCGTATTGTTCAAATTGTATAGGCTGTTGTGGCACTAAAGGTGTTGGAGAAGTGATCTGCTGTACACTTCTCTATCAATAAAAGACCCATATACTACAGGTACACCACACACCTGAAACAAATCCCCCGCACACCCACACCCACACAATCCAACATGTAATTTATGCTCAATTTATCACCTTTAATAGCAGATGATGTTATTTCATTATGCGCTAGGCAAAATTGTAATACGCAACACAAATATCATGTCATTTTAGTTTTTAAAAAAAAAAAAAAATCTTCAGAAAAACTGGCCCTTATGAGTAACCGTACAAACACAAGAGCTGCTGGTAGGGCTATGTAGGCGTACATCCTGTACATCCTGTACCTAACATTATCCTCATGGTTATTGGATTGGTTAAAAGTTGTTCTCATTGCATCAGTTTACCTTAGAGAGGTGACAAACAGAAGCATACATTGCATGCTAATGGCTCCGTACAAGTATCAATATTAGGGACTTTTAGAATGAGTGGACGAGAACACGACGTACGCCGACTGATCATGCGTGTCAACGTACTCAACTGCCCATGTTGACTACAATTAGAAATCTTTTAGATTGCACTCGACGATATACATGTATGCAGGAAGTAACACTATGAATTACATGACAGACAAAGAAAGAGGACAAAATATACAGTTCCTCATTCTACCCTCAACAATAGGCCATTTTCTTAATGTAACCAAATTTAATGCATAGGTCTTTGTGAAGTGCCTCAATACAAATTATTTCAATCACCTGATAGGAATAGTAGTATTTCAATAGTCAGAATGCAACTGCATATAGGTCTATTAAGTGTTGCTAGGTAGGTCAAGCCATAATGTTTGTCCAACGTGGCAACAACTAATGTATGCAGTTAGGATTCTGTCTATTGAAATACTATTATTCTTAACAGGTGAATGAAATAGTTTGTATTGAGGCACTTCACAAAGACATATGCATTAAATTTGGTTACATTACGAAAATGGCGTATTGCTGTGGTAGAACATCCCTTCACTGCTCTTATGTAAAAATGTGTAGAACAGGTGAATATGCATGTGACACTTGTTCTACACATTTTTACATAATAGCAGGGAAGGGATGTTCCTTTGTCTACCTGAGGAACTGTATATTTTATGCGCACGCGGCATATACTAGTATCGTACTAGATTTAGGAAAATCAAGGTTGACGCATTCTCGATCGCCGACTGAGACGACGTGACGCATGCGCAGTGCCTTAAAATGACGTCACACGTTGCAGTCAAAGCTGAAAACGTGCAAATCTAAAAGTCCCTATTACTGCGGTATTGTGCTCTCTAATCACTATTTTTGTCAAATATTCAACTAAGTTAGACCTGAAAGCTTTTATCAATTGTGTGATATCCAGTGATAAAGCTTGATGCCTCATTCATAGTCATTCATTGTAGAACTTTAAAGTTGAACAACCAATAATAGTTTCATTATGTAATATCGATGGAAAAAAGCTTATAATGTGCAGAATACAATAAATGCTTTTAATAAAAATATATGACCCCACAAAGGCATAATCAGAGTTTGTGACTACACCCCACTTCATCTAAGGTCATTCAGAGGTCAAATTAAGCCGGTAATTCAAGACGTCACAGAATGTACACCTTTCTATGCAGTGCTACAAAGGAAAGCCTACACATGAGCCTACATTAAAAGGAAGGAGCTTTAGTTGCTGATGTGGTACTGGTTGTGCTATTACTTGTAGTTGTATAGTATGAATATGCATAAAAAGAAATAATATTTGGTCCAAAAATGTGTTAGAAGACTTGCATCTGTCAACGATCTCCCCGCAGTTGATGCTGTATACCATAAACAATGCATAGTGAACTTCAAAACTGAAAAAAACAAATACCAATGGTATACTTTGTGAGCACAAGCACTTCAAAAAAGGCTAAAACTGGCCGACCTAAAGATGAGGTGAAATTGACTGCATTGTTAAAAGTTCCTGGAGGAAAATGATGAGGAACAAGCGGCAGTAGTTGATCACTAAGATGCAAGAGTATTTACTGGATACAGATCATGAGGCCTACAGTAGGGTATACATAAAAAGAAAATACAGGGGCGTTTTGGTGAGAGGATTGTTATAACTGAACTGAACGGAAAGCATGATTTAGTCGTGCTATTCTGTGTGAATTCCACGAGCAGCCAAAGAACAACACACCAAAGCAGGAGAAAATGTGGATCATAAAGACTGCTGCCTCACCGTATAAATAATGACGTCAAGCTAAAGAAAATTGCAAGTGACGCGTTTGCCCAACTCCTGCGGAAATGTCGTCTACCACTGCTGTACTTTCATTTCTCACAGATTCCCTGCAAGCGCTATTGAGGAACATGTTTGTTGGCAAAAAGGTAGATGTGATGTTGGCATCTATTGGGCAAGCCAAAGAGCATTCGATATATTGCAGACAATTCTGAGGTACTTTCCACAGATGGACATCATAGCCACCAAAACCCCAGTGATAAAGTACTGTAAGCCTGTACGTAGATAAACGGTATCCGCTGAGGACATTGCTACTGTTGAACGTATTAACATTGAATACTTCAATGCATGTACAACCTCTGGTTTACCAGCCGATTGTGAATCGGGGAACAGAAGATCCAACATTTAACCTTGATGTGTTGTTGAAGACATCTATACTACTACGGTTCCCGAGGCCCGGAACGATTCAGATGGTAAACAACGAGCTCTGCGTTTTGTTTGTGCACGTGCTAAATAGTATAATATATACTATACACCTGTTCTGGCTTTTGATACAGCCGCTATGGTGGAAGGCACTCACAATAATCAGGAGCCAGCCAAGTGTGGTCGTTCTGCAGGGCATTTGATGACGGGCTCAAGACTCTCGGAACTTCTTGAAGTAGTGTATGCCATAATTATGTTGGGTGGAAAGGCGATCTCTAGAGTTGTGCGGGGCCATTTCCTCGTTGATGCTGCTCTAAATACCATGCTGATATATAGCATACTTGTATACCATACATCTGCCACGAGTACAAACAACCTCCGGAAGTTCCTATAGTGATCACTATAGGAACTTCCAGAGGTTGTTCAGCACCCAGGTGTTCCATGTGGAGCAGATTCCTGGAATTAATTGTGATGCAGCAGAAGTTGAAAGCTTGTCGGTGATGACACAAACCTTCTCATCTTGCTGATCTTCTACGCTGATCTGAATGCGAAGGACTTTTTTTGCACCTGATCAGCCCAAGGCAAATTCCAAGAAGAACCGAAGATGTAATATCAAACAGCTGAAGGAAACTCTAGGAAGATAGTGTGTGTGACTACTTTATCTTTGCAGTGAAAAATATTTTATTGCAATTTGTTTGACCTCAAAACACTATATTCCTAGCCTATTAATGAATGTGAAACTGGTGCCTGGTCTCCGAAATTCCCTGCAGTGGAGATTGGCGCATGGAACTTCAAAGCCAAGAGGAATCTTAAGCTATGGTCACAAATCAGAGCAGCGACCGACCGATCAGTAACCTGCTCGGTCGCTGCTGGAATTAAGCATCGCCCACCAATTAGGTCGGTGTCCGGGCAGCCACCGCCCAGGCACCGAGCGTATTTTGGGCGGCGAGTGAAAAATGAGCAGGCGCCGCCCAAATTTTAACTCCGCGTTAAAACTTCAGCGGCGACCGAGCGATGCCCTAAAAACGAACGGTGCCTGGGCGGCCGCCGCTCGGTGGCCGGTCAGCCGCCGGGCAAAATTAGTTAAAAACTCGCCGCTCGGCTGCCGAGCAGGCTACTTTTGGGTAATGTGACCATAGCATTACGCATCCCATTGTTACACTTTAGAACTCACACATGCGGAGTCCACTCCTTTTCTATCACCTCCCTGATCAAAGGTACGCAAGATACGTTCCTTGGTGGGCTTTTGAACTGTGCCTATAGGGGGGGGGGGGTTGCTTGTATAGAAGTTGTAAAAAAATCCATTACCCTTTCTTGAGATGCCAATATTATTAATGAAAAGTATTGTAAAATATATGAATGAGATTCCTTTTGACTTTTACGATTCTGTTCCTGGTTCGTTTACCATTGTTAAAATTGGATCAGATCCCGTATACAATTTTGAATTTCCTCCAAAAGGTCCATAATAAAGTAGCATTATGATAATTCATAGATATTGCAAAGGCTTGATACATGCTCTAAATAGTGATATGAATTGACCATAATAAACATATTTCTAGGAATGGCAATGTGTGATTGAAAATATCTTGTCTGTTATTCACATGTAAGTACGTTGGCACAGCAAAAGTTAAAGGGCAATTTAGCCCTTGCAATAGGTTTATTTGTATGAAAACAAAATGGTGAAAGTTTGAAAGAGATCTGACAAATAATAACGGGGTTATGATTGATTGAAAAACGAGATCAATAAATCTATGCGAAGCTAAATTTGGCAAATTGGTCAGTGATTTTTTTCTGCAGTTTCTCCTAGAGTAGTTGTCTGTTATGGTTGGATTCCCCTTTTCTTCCTATAAAAGCCACAAAAGTCACAAAAGCAACAAAGCGGATCACTGCATCTCTACGAAATGCTGTAGACCAGAACAAGACCAAAAACAGACCGAAAAATAACTAACATTATAAAAGAAAATACCTTATCGGTGGTTTTTTAATCTGTTTGAAGGTGCGGAGTTTAAGCCACTTCGGAGATGGCGTTTGATTTGTACAAATCAAATAGTGTCTACAAAAAACGACATATTTTCTTTGATACCACTAAATCACTTGCAGCGTATTCTATACCATCTGAGTACCATTCTTCCTGCTTTTTTTGTGTATTGAATTCAGGGCTATTTCGCCCTTCATAACCTTAAGCTTGGCTTATTTGATTCATGATTGAGTGCTCATGCGGAAAGGGCTCCGTACTAAACCAGTTTAGTATAGCTATTTCATATTCAACAAGTCCACAATTCAATAAGTATGTTTTATCAGAATCCTAATAGACTGATGAGAATAATTATAAGGTATACACTAAAGATATACTACATCTAAAAGTTGTCTAGAGACATACTTCTCATACTATATCTAAATATGCTTCAAGATACTTGTCCAAAGTATACTTAAGGATTTGATATATCTAAATATATACTTAAAGACGTATGTATGTTCATGAATATCGGATGCATGTGAGCAAAATCTACATTGTATAATCGTAGTGAGCAATCGAAGAGGAAAACAATTTATATATAGGCCCTATGGCAAGTCCACAAAAAGTATTTGGGTCATTTTGCGTCCAATAATGCTACCAAGTTTTGGAGACGTAGGAACATAAATATCGTCACCTTGTGTATTAAACTTTATTATTTTTGTGTGTGTGATGCTAGCTGAAGAAAGGATATTTAATAAATGTGATAACAACAGTGACAATGTATATGGAATATGGCTTTTATACATGAAAAGAGAAAAAGTGTGTGAGGGTGGGTGTGTGTGTGTGTGTGTTTAGAAAGAGAGGGGAGGGAGAGAGAGGGGGAGAGAGAGGGGAGAGAGAGAGGGAGTGAGAGGGAGTGAGAGAGGGGGAGGGAGGGAGGGAGATATATATATGGAGAGAGAGAGAGAGATGTAGAAAGAGAGAGGGGGAAGAGGATAAAAGGCAAGAAAAAGTGGCGCCAGATGTTGTACATGCATTATAGTCCTGCCGCTAATCGACCAATAATCATGATAATTACAAAGTTTCGGAAAGCTGACAATGTTTAAAGTAATGTATAACAATTGTCTTGTCAGTCTGGGCATCGTTTAATGAAACGAAAGTACAAGTTCAAGTACATTTAATTGAAACGCGTGTTAATTTCGATACACATATCTCTATGGGAAATCGGCGAACTTGTACTAATGCCAGTAGCGAGGTTTATCTTATAGCTCATGAATAGTGGGGTAAGTTGAGGTCTGTTGGCGTCCGTTCTGAGAGAGAGAGAGAGGGAGAGAGAGAGAGAGGGGGGGGAGAGATAGAGAGACAGAGAGACAGACATGGACAAGGTAGATGAACACGACCTCTATCTCCCTTGAATCACTATTTCTGCTCTAATTAATATATTCAAATTCGTTCTTTCTTTCATCTAGGATGGAGATGGCCACCGGGATGAAGTCAAAAGAGAAAACTGGGGCGGCCGTTTTGACTTCGCTCTATCTTGCCTGGGCTACGCTGTGGGGCTCTCCAATATTTGGCGCTTTCCGTACCTGTGCTACAAAAACGGAGGAGGTAATAAATGACACGACCAAACGAAAATGACAGATACCCTATAGTCCTAACTACTAGACCGAGATCAGGTAGCGTTTCACGAAACAGTCATCAGTAAAAGTTTACATAGAAACGTGTGTATTAAATTTAAACCGCGTTCCAATGAGATGTACTCGGAATTGTACTTGTAACCGTTTATAGCCCCAACAAGACAATTATTATGCAGTACTTGAAACATTGTCAATTTGCCGAAACTTTGTAATTATTATGGTTATTGGTCGATTGGCGGCAGGGCAATTTAATGCATGTATAACAACATGTGGTGCCACTTGTTCTTGTCTCTTATCCTCTCGCATTCTCTCTCTCTCTCTCTCTCTCCTCTCCCTCCCTCCCCTCTCCCTCCCTCTCCCTCCCTCCCCTCTCCCTCCCTCCCCTCTCTCTCTCCCTACTCTCTCTCTCCCTCCCTCCCTCCCTACCCTCTCTCCCTCCCTCCCTACCCTCTCTTCCTCCCTCCCTACCCTCTCTCCCTCCCTCCCTACCCTCTCTCCCTCCTCCCCTCTCCCTCCCTCCCCCTCTCTTTCTCTCTCTTTCTACACACACACACCTTTCTCTTTTAATGTATAAAAGCCACATTCCATATACATATATGTTACCGGCAATATTTCATTTATTTGATGTTCTTTCTACAGCGAGAATCACACACACAAAACAATAAAGTTCAATACACAAGTTAACAAATTATGTTTTTAACTTTCCAAATGTTGGTAGCGTTCAACGGACACAAATGACCAAAAATACTTTGTTTGGACCTGCTATAGGGCCTATATATTGTTTTCCTCTTCGATTGCTTTATGCATTTTATATTTGAAAACATACGTATAGGCCTATATATATATAAATATATATTTAGATATATCAAACCTTTAAGTATATTTTTGAAAAGGATCTTAAAGTATTTATTTGGATTTAGTATGTGAAGTTTGTCTTTACAATTTTTTTAGATGGGGTATATATTTAGTGTAGACATTATAATCATTCTCCAACACATCATCCTAAAAGGATTCCGATAAAAAATACTGATTAAATTGTGGACTTGTTGAATGACTTGTTGATGAAGCGCATCGTTTTTTGTCGTTGGCAAGCCATGTGAAATTGATTGATTGATTTTTATTCGACAAGCTTCCAATATACAACAATATACAATAATAACAGATACAAAATAAGTCAGCTTGAACAGGATAACCCACGGAAGCTCGAGAGCTTATTTCCAGTGAGGTTGGTTGATTTCCAATGCTGCATGCGACATAAATTGTAAAGAATCTTCAATTCTTGAAGCTTTGAAGCTTTATACCTTTGAAGGAAATGAACCCCCCCCCCCCCCCACAAAAAAAAAACACTTGGAACGACGGATTAATTTAGTGTCGCATTTTATGTATTATTTTAGCCATTTATTGGAGGCGTTGTGGCGTGGGCCTGTAATCCAGCTAACAATGGAAGTTAGAAACTGATTCAGCCGAGGACTTGATATAGGGCCTATATATTGTTTTCCTCTTCGATTGCTTTATGCATTTTATATTTGAAAACATACGTATAGGCCTATATATATATAAATATATATTTAGATATATCAAATCTTTAAGTATATTTTTGAAAAGGATCTTAAAGTATTTATTTAGATTTAGTATGTGAAGTTTGTCTTTACACAATTTTTAGATGGGGTATATATTTAGTGTAGACATTATAATCATTCTCCAACACATCAGCCTAAAAGGATTCCAATAAAAAATACTGATTGAATTGTGGACTTGTTGAATATGAAAGGACTAAACTAAACTGGTTTAGTGCGAAGCCCTTCCCAAATGACCACTCATAGTAGGAGACCAGCCTGTAGGTCCCGTGACCAATCTCTGGGAACAAAGGTTTGAAAGTGTTGTTGTGTTCCTTGATGAATACCGAACAATTTTGACTTGGGCTGCTCCCTTGAAAATCCCAGGCATTTTCGTAAGGGGTCAACTTAGGTCATAAAGGGATAGAAATTCAAATATTTTCAATCGTGTCAATATGCATATCAAATTATACTCGTCTGGTCATGAGGATTCCAAAAATGAATGGTTTGCTATACCTCCGACCTTAAATGAGGGCGCTATGGTACAAAATGTTGAAAGGTCAACACACTTTTGACTGGTGGTCGAATTCACCAACACAGTGAACCTTATTAAATTGCATATCAAATTACTCATCTGGTCATAAGGATTCCAAAAATATATAGGTTGTTAAACCTCCGACCTTAAATGATGGCGTTATGGTCAAAAAGGTGAATGCACTTTAGAAATTCACCAACACAGTTAACATCGTCCGATTCTAATGATTTTAGTGTATAATAATATGTTTTCTGACATAACAAACTCAACTAAGCAACTTTTAAAATCAAAAGTGGTTGCCACAACCTTGAAATTTCTCCCAAACCCATGGATGAGAAGTTGTTAGATGTTTGTCAATGAAACGGCAGCTATTTTGAATGTACATGGTCAAGGTAAGCACTTTTACTTTTGAAAGTTGTATAGTTGAATTTGCCATGTCAGAAAACATATTATTAGACCCTAAAATCATTAGAATCGGACAATGGTAACTGTGTTGGTGAATTTCTAAGGTGCATTGACCTTTTTTACCATAGCGCCCTCATTTAAGGTCGGATGTATAGCAAACTATACATTTTTGGAATCCTCATGAACAGACGAGGAATTTGATATGCATTTTGACACGATTGAAACTATTTGAATTTCTATCCCTTTGTGACCTTTGTTGACCCCTCATGAAAATGCCTGGGCTTTTCAAGGGGGCAGCCAAAGTCAAAATTGTTCGGTATTCATCAGGTAACACAAAAACACTTTCAAACCTTTGTTCCTAGAGATTGGTCACGTGACCTACAGGCTGGTCTCCTACTATCAATAATGAACCAAATAAGCCAAGCTTAAGGTTATGAAGCGCATCGATTTTTTGTCGTTGGCAGGCCATGTGAAAAGAGATCGGTTGGTTGATTTCCAATGCTGCATGCGACAAAAATGGTAAAGAATCTTCAATTCTTTGAAGCTTTGGAGCTTTATACCTTTGAAGGAAATGAACCCCCCCCCCCCCCCAAAAAAAAAAAAAAAAAAAAACACCCACTTGGAATGACGGATTAAGTGTCGCATTTTATGTATTATTTTAGCCATTTATTGGAGGTGTTGTGGCGTGGGCCTGTATTCCAGCTAACAATGGAAGTTAGAAACTGATTCAGCCGAGGACTTGATATAGGGCCTATATATTGTTTTCCTCTTCGATTGCTTTATGAATATTATATTTGAAAACATACGTATAGGCCTATATATATAAATATATATTTAGATATATCAAATCTTTAAGTATATTTTTGAAAAGGATCTTAAAGTATTTATTTAGATTTAGTATGTGAAGTTTGTCTTTACACAATTTTTAGATGGGGTATATATTTAGTGTAGACATTATAATCATTCTCCAACACATCAGCCTAAAAGGATTCCGATAAAAAATACTTATTGAATTGTGGACTTGTTGAATATGAAAGAACTTAACTAACTGGTTTAGTGCGAAGCCCTTCCCAAATGACCACTCAATAATGAACCAAATAAGCCAAGCTTAAATGAAAACACAAAGAAAGCACCAAGAATGGTTCTCTGATCAAAACAAAAAGAAAGTACCACGAATGGTTCTCAGATTGTATAGAAAACACTGCAAGAGTTTTATGGGCATCACAGAAAATATATAGTTTTTTGTATACAATAGAAGAAAAATAGTTTTATCCTCAAACTTAAACTTGATTTTGTATTTAAGCATTTGTAAAGAATCGAGTTGAACAAGGGTCTCACTGGGTCGGGTTTGACTGAATAGACCATTTTCGTATGTAATCCATCTTTGTAAAGTATCTCTTTAAGAATTATTTCATTCATCTGTAGCAAACAATTAATTTATGCCTATGCAATTCGTATTTTTATTCTTGCTATTAAGATACAACAACATACAAGAGGTGAATGGAATAGCTCGTTACTAAATAAACTTGTACAAATTTGAATACATGTTGACTAAAAAATGACTATTTGGGAATGTAGATCTAAGAAATGTTGAAATATAGACGACCTAAATTATTTTGCTCGGGAACCCCCCCCCCCTCCCCCCTCCCCCCTCCCCCTCCCCCCTCCCCCTCCCCCCTCCCCCCTCCCCCTCCCCCTCCCCCTCCCCCCTCCCCCCTCCCCCCTCCCCCCCCCAGGATAAAGGGGCTATCGTGAATCCCTACCTGTACTCGTGTATCAAACATGCACCAAATGTATATGGTGGATCAAACATTTTTAAGTTCAAAACCAGTACAAAGACTTGTTCTAAGATAATAGCAAAATGCCGCGAGGGATTCAGGAGTATCAAATAAGATATATAGTGTGTTGTATACATTAAGAAAAGATGTATGCGTAGATTTATTTTCGAAAAGTATACCATACAATTACTAAAACTCTTCAACTCTGTGGAATTTATTATGATACACTCTTTTTAAGAGGGCAAACAAAAGGTATTCATGCAGCACTCAGATTACTATTACTGTGGCAGTGATTATTAAAAAATGCACAAAGTTTGACGTCTCTCCATTTGTAAAAGAGCAGTGAATATTTGATTTGTATGAATTAAATGCTATCTTTGAAGTGACTTAAACTCCGCACCATCTGAAATATTCGAAAACCACCGATTAACTATTTTTTTTAAATAAAAAAGGTCATTGTGCTAATGTATATTTCTCGGTCTATTTTCGGTCTTGTTCTGGTCTACAGCATTGCGTAGAGATGCAGTAATCAGCCCTTGTGACTTTTATAGGTCGAAAGGGAAATCCAACCATAACAGACAACTACTCTAAAAGAAACTGCAGACAAATCAGAGTAGCAGACTGATAAAGTTTTTAATCAAATGGGACAAATATAAGTAAGTTATGAATTTTGTAAGGTGTAATGATCACTACACACAAATTATGGGTACTTCAAATAAGCTGAATGAACACACAGAACGACTAAAACGTCCCTTTTTAAATAAAAATGTATGACTGAGGAGTTTTATTTTTAGAGGACCTATAAGTATGTGTTATCCATAATATATTTTGAGTATATAGTGCTCCAAAGGAGAAGGCAAAATGCACACGACAAACGGGAGAGTTATCCATGACTACGTCACAAAACACTGACCAAATTTCCAAATTTAGATTCGCATAAGATTTAGTGATCTCGTATTTCAATCAATCATTATCGTTATTATTCGTCAGATGTATTTCAAACTTTTGCCATTCCGTTTTATCTTATTCTTTTGTTTCCATACAAATGACCTTATTACAAGGGATGGATTGCCCTTTAACCTTTGATGTGCCAAAGTGCTTTCATGTGACAAACAGACAAGATAGTTTCAATCACACGTTTCTCCTCCTAGAAATATGTTTATTATAATGGTCAATTCATATCACTGTTTAGAGCATGTATCAAGCATTTGCAATATCTAAGAATTTTCAAAAAGCTACTTTATTATGGACTTTTTGGAGAAAATAAAAAATGTTATACCGGATCTTTTCCAATTTTACCATTGAACAATCGTGAACTTTTTTTTTTTTTTTTTGGGGGGGGGACAATCTTTTGGTGTAAAGTGTAAAGACTCTTTGTACTAAATCTCAAAGTTGTGTTTTTAATGGTAATGTAACGTGTTTATTAAACCGAGGGAAATTATAGCTAACCAAAATCAATCATCAAACATGCTGCATCAAAAACAATCTAAACTTTCCAACAAAACTCAAGTAACTCAGGACAGTAGATAAGACAACCTCACTCGAAGAAGGACGGAACAGAACTAACTTTAATATTCAAAATTATAACATGTCTCTTAGTACAAATCAGGCATCATAACAAAATAAAACAATCAGGGGAAGTCATGTGATAAGAGAAACCAATGAGGTGAACAGGCTCGATAGATCAAAGGTGAGAGGCAAAGAGAACGAATGAGAGAAGAGAAAGTGTATGTTGCTAGGGCAGGAAAAGGCAACCATGCATAGAGAATGAGAAGACAACAAAGGGAATGGTTTGAAGGAGAGAGAGGAAAATAGGGTGTGGCAGTAGTGCAACTGAAAGACTGCTGTTAGAAGGTGAATGAAATGGGAACATGAGCTGGGAAAATGAATATGCAAATGAAGAATGCAAATATATAAATGAATATGTAATAATGGATAAGGAAGAGATAAGAAATTTACTAACTGAAATATAAAGACAAATTCAAACTGTTACAGTAATGTATCCACTAGCTATTTTAATATTGAGAAAGGGGTGAAACAACGGGACCCCTTCATTTCCTTTCCTCCGCATTATTGTATTGATATAGTGTTTGATAGTTATTTGTATTTTAATTTGCGTGGAAATGTTGATACGTGGAAATTTTGTGAATAATTTGAATATTCTTTTTTGAGTGGAAAACTAAAGAACTAATAAACTAAAATCATATAATGAACAAATCATGAAGAAACTTGAATGCACCTTGATGAAGGCATCTTTAACATTCTTTAGGGGGATTTATTTAACTCAAGTCAATTCATTATTCGGAAGGATAAATGAAGTGAGCAGAAGACAAATTCCCACGTTCATGCATTTGGTCAACCATGTATTTCACCCCGCGACCATTGTTTCGTGCTTTATTTCGTCAAAGATATAAGCCCGTACTGTGGTCAAGAAGACTAGAAGTACAGAAGACAAATTCCCACGTTCATGCATGTAGTCAACCATGTATTTCACCCCGCGACCATTGTTTCGTGCTTTATTTCGTCAAATATATAAGCCCGTACTGTAGTCAAGAAGACTAGAAGTACAGAAGACAAATTCCCACGTTCATGCATGTAGTCAACCATGTATTTCACCCCGCGACCATTGTTTCGTGCTTTATTTCGTCAAAGATATAAGCCCGTACCACGGTAGTCTACTAAATCAATAAATCCGAATTGGCTTCTAAGCTTACGTTTAACAAAGGGAAACTTTATTAGACGCCAGACGTACTTCCGATTTAGTACAAAAAAACTTAAAGGAAACCGAACTCCAAGAAATGACTTTACTTATTCTGAGAAATATATTATATTATTGCCCATTAGTCTACAAGATTCCCCACCAAAATGTGTGAGAGAGGTGACGTACAATGCGAAGTCGTTTATCAAGTATATGTATTCAAATGTACGGATGCTTCATTCCCAAACGTGTGTGGTAATGAAGCATTTCATTCACCTGCTTTTATCCTTTGTACTACAATTGCAAGAACGCAAATTACATAAACAAGTTGGTGTTCTTCTGGGGAGGAAGGTTTCTCATAAATGAAATAGATTTGTCAACTACTGTAGTATAGTATATATTTATCAATGAATTTAGTTACATTTGTTCCCCTGTTATTTATTTTTCACCAAATATAATTTCTATCTTCTCAGTTATGATTTTCCTCATTGAAAAGTAAAGGTTTCGTTATTGATTAAAAAATAATTTCCAACTAAAGCTTTGTGCATGATACATGAACAACTTCAACTGGTACGTCACAGTTTCAAGAAAATGGCTGCGCCCATGTCATTTATATATCTCGTGTACATAATTTTCGTAAGGAGTACTGTACACCAAAGGACAGGAATACATCTCATTTTGCAGAATGCCTACACTTATTCTGTGGGGTTAGGTTTCCTTTAAACCATGCGTCGAGTTTTAGTACGAGCCAAAGCGCAAGGGTTGCAATAGGAGTTTACGGTTGAAATATGAGTTCAAATTAGGTGTAAGGTTAGGGTTAGGATTAAATGGGCCTAGAGTATTTTGATCCAGAGTTGAAAAGAAAAATGAAACCCAAAAATCTTGAGCTGATAGCCTTATTAAATATTGTAAACCAGTTAAAAATATCTTGGAATTACTCATCACAGTTTGCAGTTTCCTTGCAGCAATTCTGACATGGTAGTCGCCATTTTGATTAAAATGGTGACTTCAGAGTAGTACATCTTGTGAGGTATCCACTGACCTGTATTTTAGCTATACAATGTAGGACACTCACTTCTAAAAATGATTGAAAATTGTTTCTTAATCATGACAATGTTTTGGATTTATATACCGCTTAATACGGAATATCGGTTCCAAGCGCTTGGCAAATATTATTATAGATCTTTTTTTGTAATGCATTCAAACCAATGGATTTTTTCTCTCATAATATACTGTGACAAGTTATTTGGTTCAGCTGTTTCAAACTGATGAGCAGTTTATTTTCAAGCAGTATTAAACATGGATAAGCTGTAGCAGGGTCACAAAAAACTCTGCCAATTGTTCAAAAGAGTGACAAAGACGTACATAGAACTGCTAAATGAAATCACCTGTTTGAGATACTAGAGTAACAAGATGGTTGATGTTTGCCTCGTTGGCTCTTGGTGTACAATTTCCAGTCATTACGCAACATCATGTCCATTCTATGCAGGTCAATGAATTATGTTCTGCTCTGACATCACTATTTCAATCAAATAAGAATAATCTAAAGATGGCTGACAATTTTGAATAAGATTATCGGTTCACTTTAAAAAAAAAAATGTAAGGGTTCCTGAGAGAAATGTATACATTTTTTTAAAGTTCGTTGTTGCTTGCACCCAGCAAATAAAGACCGTGTGCTCGATCTCGTGATTTAAAACAAGTCCGAAAAAACTTGGGCCTTGAACAAGCGGGATTTGAACCTGCCATATATTGCTTGCCGGGCAGCGACACAGCCACGATGAACTAAAAACAAATACCTCGGCTCGATCTTTTCAAAAAATTATCAGCTTATATTCATTGGATTTCAATCTCCAATTGAGAGTACAGTTAGTGTAGACTACTGACCCCAAAAACCTGTTTACCAATTAATTTCAATATATTAACGTTTCTTTTCATAACCCTTATTACTAATTATCTTATAATTGACCTGCTATAAGTAATGGCATCTTTATAGATTGCATACATTGCAAGCTACTGAGTAACAATTGTTCAAGAAGCATGCATAAAATTAGAATAAGTGAAAAGTTTGTTGGTTTTGTTACTTATGATAATTTCGGAATTTCGGTATTCATCTCGTATTCAAACTCAGCATAGGAGACCTCTCTCTCTCTCTCTCTCTCTCTCTCTCTATCTCTCACTCTATCTCTCTCTGTCTCTCTATCTCTCACTCTCTATCTCTCTCTCTTTCTCTCTATCTCTCTTTCTCTCTCTCTCTCTCTATCTCTCTCTGTGTGTCTCTCTACCTCTCTCTCTTTATTTCCTCTCCTTGAATATAGGTGCATTCCTGGTACCTTACTGCACACTGCTCCTCTTCGTGTGTATACCCCTGATCGTTCTGGAGTTTGCCATTGGTCAATACAGCTCTAGCAACTTTGCCAAGATATGGCGAGCATTACCAATCATGAGAGGTAAGTTCTTTAGTCCTTTAAGACTCCAAAGACCTACATTATTTTATGGGACGCCAAATGTCAAAGTCTCAATCTCGTACAAATTGCTATGCAATTGTTTAAAAGGTAATATCAATTTCGTGACAGAACGATCTTCATTTCTTCATTTCGTTATAAAGTCCACTTGAAAAAAATTAAAGGAAGCCGAATGCCCACTTGATCGACACGAGACCTAACCGTCGATCCAGAGGACATTCGGTCTCATCGTACGCGATATTATTTGTAATGAGAAGGCCAACGAGACCGACACCTTTGGACCTTCGGTCTCGCCAACCTTATTAAGTGTGATGTACGACATTGTAGCTAAGTAATGGTACGGTCACAAAGGTTCGTACGAACGATTATTCCGTACGAATCTCCCTGTTTTTCCATTGTCTTCCCGAATTTCCATTGTCTGAAAATCGCTCGTACGGCGTTCGTAGCAGTTCGTAATGGCATTTGTGACCGAGGCATAAGAGATAGCGAAATGATGAATATTTCACATTCATTCTTTTGTTCATCAGGGATCGGATACTGTCAGATGATGTCATTCTTTGTTGCTAACGGCTACTACAATGTTGTAATATCCTATGCCATCTACTATTTCTTCGCCTCTTTGACGTCTCACCTCCCCTGGGTTGGGTGTGGTCACAAGTGGAATACACTCTACTGCAGCGACCTCTACGACGACTGCCTTAACCAAGACGGGATTATAATTTCCAATGGGAGTTGTGCCAACGTGACTCTGTTGTCCGATGAAGAACTTGCTGGGTACAATGTCACAGTCTTTAACGACACTTTTCTGGATTTCAGCAACTATACGGATCCTATAAAGAACATGCGCGTTCTACCAAGCGAGGAATACTGGACGTAAGTATTCTACCCTTTATAGACATAGTTATACAGTGCGTCCCAGAAAAAACGAAACCGAGAAGTATCGATGTTCTATCATAACTTAATCACAACTATAATTAATGAATGATACATATTTGGAAAGCTTAGAGTCTCCTCTTTCAGTTGATGCTACTCAGATGATGCATATTTTACGCATGAGTGATTAAAAGCAATTTGAAGGAAGGAAACCAAAAAGACATTTGGCGGGCGGTATCTGAATTTCGAAGAAAAATTCACATTTCTAGAAAGTTGAGTTTCTGCCCTTTCATATGACACCTCAATCAGGAAAAATGAGCGAGGAATGACAAAGTTCTGTTTGTTTAAAGTAGTGCTTGCATTTCCATAATTTTATTAAACGAATTCGTTTTCACTGGCTGCCTGCCGTATCAATAAACAAAAATTAACAAAAGACTTAACTCCGTTTCGTTGACAATCAGCCGTAGACGAGAGTCTTCATGCATGGCTGATTGTCAACGAAACGGAGTTAAGTCTTTTGTCAAATCTGCTTTTTGCTACGACAGGCACCCAGTGAAAACGAATTCGTTTGTTAAAATTATGAAAATGTAAGGGCTACTTTAAACAAACAGAACTTTGTTATTCCTGGCTCATTTTTCTTGATTGAGGTATCATATGAAAGAGCAGAAAATGAACTTTCTAGAAATATAAATTTTTCTTTGAAATTCAGATACCGCCCGCCAAATTACTTTTTGGTTTCCTTCCTTCAAATTGCTTTTGATCACTCATGCGTGAAATATGCATCACGCGAGTAGCATCAACTGAAAGAGGAGACTATAAGCTTTCCAAATATGTACCATTCATTAAATATGGTTGTGATTAAGTTATGATAACACATCGATACTTCTCGGTTTCGTTTTTTCTGGGACGCACTGTATAGTGCCCTTAGCATCCATTTGCCTGACCACTGGTGTACTGATGCCATGATGGGAGGGGGGATGTTGGGAGAACAGTGCCCCCCCCCCCATAAAATTTAATCATGGTTTATTTCTAATTCGATAACATGATTTTCCGGGGTTTTTGTCTCTCACTTTTGCCCATTATGCCATTATGGTGAAAATTCTGAACAATAAAAAATGTATTTCTTTTTTGCTGTGTATATAGTAGCGACACGTAGATCTATGAAGTCTTTTGGATCACCTTGGTATTATAAAGACCTCAACCATTAAGTTGTTCCCTATCATGATGAATTTAATTTCCAAAAATTATAGTTGGTATGTGTTTTGTGACATTACGGACGAATATCAAACCTTTTAGAACTTTTCTAAAGACTGAAAGTGGCCATTTCTTTCTAACCCAGACACGAGCTGTTACGGGAATCGTCCAGCATTGAGAAACCAGGTGGTGTTGTATGGCAGCTCGCTCTCTGTAACCTCTTCGTCTGGGTTGCCATTTTCCTCATCATCGCCAAAGGTATCAAGACTTCTGGCAAGGTAATACAAGCAATAACTGTGGTCAGTGGTGGTTCTAGTGGGTGGGGACGGCTCAAGCCCTCCCCCCCCCCCATTTTCTCGTGACACATGTAGAAAATGAATGCAAGAACCCAAGCCCACCCCCCCCCCCCCCCGCCCCCCCCCCCCCATCCCCTATCCCCTAAAATTTTGAAAAGCCCCCCATTCTTTTTTTCTAGAACCCCTCCCGAACGCGTAGTGACATCATCTGCTCATGATTATTCGGAGAAGCGGGCAACAGCCCACCTGCACTTGACCGAGTGTTTTTTAACCATCAGACTACTACTTGTTCAAGATTTTTAGTCAAGAAAGCGCGATCTATAGTGAACCTTTGATCTAGTGGACTTTATAGTCTTAAATCCGTCAGACTAGTTGCCAAAAGGTTTATGAGACACATTTTTATGTTTGTTCAGAGCTTCCTTCTTTTTGCCATTCTGTCTCAGTCCACCTGGGAAGTTCCTTACACTACACAGGGATCAGCATCTTTCGCTCATAGGCACGTAGTATATTGTCGTAGTTTTTTCTTCATCAACACCTATCCATAATGGGTGAATTCAGTGTGGTCCAAATTACCAATTGTGTTACTTAATTGATTTCCTATCGTTATAGAAATTTCTGTTTAAAAAAATGGAAATAAATCGAAATAGAGATTACATCAACAACCCTTTTTTTTATAGGTGGTGTACTTCACGGCACTGTTCCCGTATGTCATGATGACAGCTCTGCTTATACGTGCTGTAACACTGGACGGATACATGGATGGAATTCGCTACTTCGTGAAACCTACATGGAGTAAAATTGTACACCCACTGGTAATGCTCACTTTATTATCTTTTTACAGATCTTTATTTCAAGTTTACCATACAATTTAAAGCATAGCTTTTAAGCATAAATTTGTTTATATGGCATGTTGATTTATTGTACCTGAATAAGAGTTTTTGTATTATGTTTCAAAAAGTTTTTACGACAAGTTCCATCTGTCCTGATATGTAAATTGGAAGTAACGGTTATCTTTGAAATAAACGTCAGATAATATTTATTATCATACTTAGAAAAATAGTTAAGCAAACCTCGGAACACCTATCCGTTTGTCACTTTTTTTAGCCTTGGAAGGATGCAGCTCAACAAGTGTTCTTCTCATCAGGCGCAGGAGGAGGCGGTCTTTCTACCATGGCCTCGTTCAACAGGTTCCACAATACGTTTGTCAGGTAGGTGACACATTTCACATTCATCAGAAGTAATTTGCCCCCTACGTTACAGACCGCATCGGGGCCCTAGTTTGTAAAAACATGTTTTCAATAAAAAAAAAAATCCTAAATTTCTATGACAAATTTGCTCTCAGCCAATCTAATGCCACGATTTCAGTAGTTTACAACATTTATTGTGACTTGTTATTAATAACATTTTTTTTTTAAACAGGGCCCCGAGATTGATTTTAAGTATATCTGATGAATGTACCAAACTGATAGCTTAAACCGGACAAAAAATAAATATATTGACATTCATTTGTATATCTGTTAAGCGCTTAGAGACATTTGTATTAAGCGCTATATAAGCGGAATATTATTATTATTAATTTACGTCTGATTTGGTAAGGTGTTAATCCTCATTACCAAATGATTTGAAGAGGAATTAAAGCCGGTGGATTTTAAACTCATAATTAATTAGGCTAATTTACTTTGAAAAATCTGCCATTCTTTTACCAGTTGGCCGACAGCCCGACACAAGTCATTTTCAAACGCTAACGTTATTGTCTCCCTTTGTAGTGATGCGTTGATTGTGGCCGTTGGAAACAGTTTGACTAGCCTCTACTGCGGGTTTGCTGTCTTCGCCATCTTAGGGTACATGGCAAAGCAGATTGGAGTTCCAGTACAAGAGGTCGTCAAAGGAGGTAGGCACTATGAACATGATGGACAAAGAAAGAGGACAAAATATACACTTCCTCAGGTAGACAAAGGAACATACCTTCACTACTATTATGTAAAGATGTGTAGAACAGGTGTCACATGCTTATTCACTTGTTCTACACATTTTTACATAATAGCACTGAAGGGATGTTCCTTTGTCTACCTGAGGAAGTGTATGTTTTGTCCTCTTTCTTTGTCCGCCATGATCATAGTGAGGTCTTCAAGAGTCCAACATTAATCCATACGAAAGCTTTGTCAAGTTTTTCGGCTGTCACTTTCCAGTTGTTATTTCAGTCAGATTTATGTGTTTGTACATATTTTCTGTATTTTATTATGTCATCATCTTTTATTCGGCGCAGAATGTTTTTGGTCAAAGGCTGATTGTGCACGTCACAATGAAGGAACTTTGAGGCAAAATGGAAAAAGAAGAATATTTCATCGATGAGTGTTGAAAAATGACAGCATTTATCCATAACTTTAGATTTTTAAAAAAAATATTAGTGATGGTCTTTTTACAATCATACCAATAACAACTACAGCTAATGATGAAAACGAAAGCAAGACAAAGTGAGCCCAACAAAATTAACCTTTGGATATTTCCTTTGAGCACTGCCTCAAGGCGAAAGAGAATATAAGTGTACAACATATTAGATACATGTTAGTAAAATGTTTGATGGGGTTTCAATGACTTCTGATTCTTTACTCTTTGACTGCTTGAAATTATGCTATGATGATTCAACGATATTCCTGTCTCTTTCCTCCCCAGGGTTTGGTCTTGTCTTTGTGGTTTGTCCTGCAGCCTTAGCTAAGTTTCCTGGTGCACCCGTTTGGTCAGCTTTATTCTTCTTTATGATTTTCCTACTAGCACTAGACAGTCAGGTGGCTATACTTTCCCTTTTATTTCGGTTTATCATTTCATCCCGTCTCATGTTTTACAAGGTCGTCTTGTACCGTTTGATTTTTTCGTCTTTTCGATCATTTTCATTTCGATTTTTAGTATAAACATTTTGGTTACTGAATTTGAAGAACGACCCAGAATAGATGATTATAAAAAATCAACAACAAAAATCACATTTTAAGTAAAAGAATAAAGTCCCGTGGATATTTTATGAAACTATAACAGAAATTGATGAAAACACCTGTCATTTTCACAAGATCAAGGCTTTTTTTAAATTTGTAAATTGCTTATATACGTTTGAAAGTCATAGAAAAATTATGATGCTAACAATCATTATTATTGTGCCCTTTTGATGTAGTTGTTAGTAATATTATTATCATTGTTTATTATCATTGTTATCGTTATTACTAGTATTATTCTGAGTGTTGTTATTGATATTATTCTTTCACGGCAAACTTTCCTTTAATTCAAGTCCTCTTCTTATTCGATAGTTTGTATGCATTGAAGCAATGGTAACTGTCATGTTGGATGCGATGCCGCGGTTGAGAAGATGGCGGGTCTCAGTATGTGCATTCGTCTGTTTTGGAATATATCTCACAAGCTTCTCCTACGTCACGAACGTAAGTTAAGAGTCCAATTCCAAGTTGTTGTTTTTTAAATATATTTCCATGTACTAAAACAAAATCTACTGAGCTGTGACATCCTGGATGACAC